>JAJKFL010000042.1:49561979-49741979 GCA_021186555.1 Reticulitermes speratus | reverse complement strand
CATTTTCGTGCCTCAAAAACTCAGTAACAGCTGCTGCTTGTTGCGCCTCGACACTGTGGAAACGAGTCGTCCATTTTGAACGGAACACAACGCAAACCACTATGTTTATCAAGCTGTACCCTATGGCAAACTAAAGCTCTAGGCAGGAACAAATTGGAACAAGTTCCGCTTCAAGGTCACACCTATTGTGCGAGATACCTTCGCGGAGGCATTGCTATCCGAACACCCCTCGTATAAATTAGTTCCCAGTACAAGTGCCGGTTATGTAATATTAATATTTGCAAACTTAACAACAACACACATTTTCATATACTTTTACTTTCAGATAGGAGTCACCAATTTGTAGACAATTTATGACGACATTTAAAATTCCGAAATTACGACAAAGAGAGGATCTACCCTGACCTTTATGTTTCAAATTATAACTAATGTGTTTATACATTCTGTAACTCATTGCAATGATAAAACCAATCACATTAAAGATGTTTAGGAAAAATGAACAAAGTGCATTCCTGTACAGCTTGTGGTGGTGTTGATGTGGTGTGTGGTGTGGTGTGGTGTGTGGTGTTGGTGTTGATCGCGATAATTTCACTAAACCACTGTCAACAAAACTATACAGAGACCACAGAATCAAGTCTCATGGACTGACCACCTCCACATCTTATTCAAGCTACTGCACTTTCCCTCATTCTGTTCACAAGTATGTTGAGAGGGGTAATCACGTGATAACATTCATTAGCAAGAATTGGTTTGGGCTTGTTGACACAGGCAAGAGGATACGACAGTTAGCAGAGAGGCGGAAGCCTTGAGCGACATCATTTTCACCATCCATGGGATTTCTTTTATGGGCTCAGCATAAGTAATTAACATTTGTCATTTGAATTTGAAAGACTGCTGCCTTGTCAAGACATGTTATAGTTCAAAGAATCATAAATGAAGAAACCATGTGCCAGGGCAGGGTGTCAGCTCCAAACCTCACTCAGAGCACTGAGCACACAACATAACCGCTGCACAGTCACACGTAATGCCATAGTGCTCTGTCCCACATTACAGACAGCACCCTGTATCATTAACAACAACAGCCTCCTATCCCGACTCACGAACATTTTGTTCCACCTGGAACTTCCGTTCTGCTGCGGCACTGCAACTGCACCAATTTGTGCATTGCCATAAGCAACCCTGCACCTTCAACAAACTTCAGAAAGTCTAGTCAGTTATGGTTTCATTTTACCAAATTTTAACTTCCAAAATTAATTACGAAGTCACATACTGGATGAGTGTAAAGTGACTACATGATGTCAAACGATGGCATCTCCTAAACTGAATGCTTTACACTTTCCTGTTGTGCCTTGTTCCTTGCTGTGACAAGTTATGAAGAACTGCACTTACAGCAACATGGAGCACCACCACATTTCGAGTTTCGTGTTCATGCGTGGTTCGACATCCATTTTACTGGTCGGTGGAATGGGCGTGGAAGACCTACAGAATGGCCCCAGCAATATCCCGAACTTACTGCATGTAATTAACTTGTGTGGTGTTAGGCTACAGAGGAAGCCTGCTAATCAAGACCAAAAACACTTGATAACAGATTTCAGATACTTTTATGCTGTTCTTCTTGATGTCCTAAGGAAAAGTGTTGATTCTGTGTCTTCCAGGCTGCACTAAATGGCAGTCTATTGGCTTTAAAATGGTGCAAGAATCGTAGGAATATAATTTTCTGTTTAGGAGATACAGCCACTTAACAATGTGTATTTAATTTATCATCAGCCTGTAGTTCTCCTTCATCATTTTTATAACAAATCTTGCTAATCCGTTCCCTTTTAGACTTACCTTCATTGCCACATTTATATTAAAAAAACTCATTGTTGTGACTTCTGAACTAATGCATTGTTCAATACACAAACAAATGCACTACATACAAATTCATATCCATACGACACTCTCATGTAGTTAAACCTTACAAAATACTTCAATTATCTTTCTCCTTTATGTTTTTATCGTGGCCGTTAAAATATGTTCAAAATATGCCGAGGAACTGGAAACAATACAACGCTATAACATAAATTTATCACACTGACACAGGAACTGCACATAACCAAATTTATCATACTGTCATTCACTCCTTCCTTTTCCCACATGTTGCAGTCCAAGTGGATTCATTTTAGCCACTGCCTATGCCATCCACTAATGAGCAAATTAACACCATCATCATATCTAACTAGCGAACATGACATTCACGGTTAATCACTTCCGACATGGACTGAAAGATCTTTCTTCTTCATTTCCAAGGGTAGGGACGAGAAATTTTAGCTCGGAGTTTGTGTACCCAGTGCTGTTGAGTTTCAAAATGTGTCAGCACTGTTCACTTTTTACCACAATTTCAAGTTAAGTTTTTGTTTTGACTTGAATTTGTTGTTTCCAAATTGCATTTGAAACTGAAATTGCAGTACATTTTTATTAAATTCAACAATTGACCTTGTGATGTTGGTCTACCTTTACAGATGGCAGGTTAGGATGTGTTCTGAGATCTCATTGTATCACCAATATGTAGGCCAAATGAAACACAGTCACCTGATAGAGAGTTGTAAAAATGGTACAGATATAGATAAATATATTTACAAAATGAAAGATTTGGCAAGTAGTAACAGAATCTTTAAAATAGCATCTTTTGGCATGAAAATATGTAACAAACTGAGTAACTAAGCATTTCCCAATACATTATCTTTCCTATAATACTGAAACATAGTAAATATTCACACTGTCATAATAAATAATTTTCTAATACAATTCTTCAACTACAGTGGAACCCCGACTTAGTACTGCTTCATTTCATGCTGTTGTCTCATTTAACATTGTGTTTGAGTTACCAAAGTTACAACAAACTTCAGTATTACGTTTCTTTCATTTAAGATTCTAATCAGTTAAGTGTTCAAATGCACAAAAGAATCTCAAAAGGGGGTTCCACTGTACTAAAATAAAATTTAAAAAATTACTCAAAACAGAATCATGACTGAAAATATTTCATTAGAACTGCAGTGAAATGACATGTAAAGAATGGTTTTCTTTCCAAAGAGAATTCTGCTGAATATGTGAACGTGATGTTTGAATGCAACATGTTAGCAAGTTCAGCTTGCCTTTATTTCATAAGTTTTTATACAACAGCCTGACGGTCCAAAAAAGGGACTGAAATGTGTAGCTAAACCATGATAACTATAGAGTTGTGTTGGACTGAAAATTCGACTATTTATTTCATGATATTGAGAACACAAGCTAAAACTGCTTAGTATTATTCCTTAAAACATCAAAACCGATTCAGTGATTCCACTCACCACGTCACTTGAGAAGCTTCACAGAGCACACAAGTCACATGACATGTCACAGCTATGCTTCATCTGCATCTCCACTGAATAACAATTGGTGCATCAACATTACAACCGTGATGCTGTTCAAGAAAATCCTCTCAGGCTGACAGCTGCATCAGGCGGTTAAATAGACAGCTCTGACAAGAGCAGGAATTATCTCGCTCTCCAACCATTAATTCCACCGACTGGCGCAGGTGTGGGAAATTTGGGTATTGGTGATGAGTGCAAACGAGTCAGTCACTGAAACCTCAGTCTGCCTTAACCACTGGTGATGGCTGTCAGCCTGAGTGGAGCTTATTGAACTTAGTCACTGTGAAAAGTGTTGAAACATACATGCGATTGTTACCATTCATTCTTCTTTACTCAGGTAGGAATGTGTGTAACATGACCTAGGGCTGAGAACCCAGCATCACTGTGCTTCTATATGGCTCACTGTCAGGGCCGGCCTTAGGCCGACTGGACTGATTTGACGCAATTGGTTTCTGCGCTCATGGGGGGATATGCTCATTAGTAATTTCTAAAAACGCACAGTGTGATACCACACAAAGCTCTCAGACTGATTTATGACTTATATTAATATACAAATGTTAGTCCTTGTTTTGCTCTGCATAATAACTTTTAGGGGCCCACCACAAGGAACGCAACCAGGCCCCACATTTGCTAAGGCCAGCACTGCTGACTGTTTTAACCAATATTCAGTCAGCAACATCATTTACCTTCTAACTTATGCCAGACAAATTTATGTTTCAGTAAAAAAAGTCACATATTCAGTGGCGGAAATAGTGTTCAATAAAAATATCATACATTCTAGAAAGCACTCGGTATAGTCATGCATGTAGTTGACACTTCATGCTCGTACTTTACTTTGTCAGCAAAGAAACGGAATGGTTTCATAGAACCTCTGCAGCCTATACAAATAGAAACCGAAAAATAAGCAGTGTAGTATGGAAATGGTGAAACATTCCCGTTTTACTCTTGTATCTGAGGGGAAAAAATTGTTCTTGTAAAGTCTATTGGTGTCTCATAAAAACGAATGCATTTGTCTTTTCTATATTTTTTATCAGTTTCTGGAACATTACACCAAACTTCTTTTGAGATGTTACAGTCATTTTTGGATGTTAAGATACATTTGGCTTCATCACTGAGAAACTTTTTGCAACTGTAAACTTCACACAAACATCTAATTCTCTCACAGTAGTCTTTATATTTCTTAAGCCCAAAGCAAGTATTAAATACATTGCATTCAGTTGTGAACACACCCAGAGATATCTTTAAACTTTATCTGAATTTCTGTTAATTTCATACTGGAAATTTGCTGAACCCAATTCCCAGTGATGTCAGTTCCCATTTCCATCACTTATCATAACCGCTCATACTCAGAGATTCTGGTCGCTACAAATATCCATCCAAATCCCAACTAAACACTATTGCAATGTGTCAATCACTCACTACTTTGTTGAACTCAGTTTAAGCTACAGATACGCAGTATGGCGAGAACTGTGCTCCAGTGCAGCCAACACATCTTGTTTCTGTCTCACATACAGTCTTCCCTTCTTCCATGGATTTTGCAGCTGAAGTGGCTTGAAGTCATCTCTGAGACAGCGTTCTCTAGCACCTATAACAGCAACCAGGCAGAAGTTTTTGAGCTTTTCACTTGGATAGATAGGTCCGTCTTTACCCTTGAGTACCACCGCCATGTTGAGCTGTTTCACCACCAGGTCCACCACCTCACGGGCTGTTGTCCATGGCGTCACGTGGAGTTTCAGGCTTGTTCCACTTGCCAGCCCTGTCTCATAAGCTGCATACACCTGCAACATTTGACCACATCAATCCTTTTATATTATCAACAATAACAAAACAGTCAAATATTAAGGTAACTCACAGCATCCGAATCAGACTAATCTATCATGGCAGTATATGGCTGAATTCACCAGTCTTATTACTTACAACCACAAGCAGCCATTCTACACATAGAATGTGACTGCTCTCATTGTTGGTATTACAAGATATAGTGGCTACAAGATTACAGAAAGAATAACATGCAAATTAATAAATTACATACATTATTCTGTAATCACCGTGCATCTTTTCACAGTCACTATTTATACACACCAACTGGATGAAACTTTATTTAAAAAACTGTATAGTTTTTTAAAACATATTTAAAAACCTTTTAAACCCGACATATGTTTCGGCTCTTATAGAGCCACCTTCAGGGGTTTATCGTCGTTAAAACTGCATATATTAAAACATCGTTTTCATTGGTTCACTTTTGGCAAGGTTTCCCACTTTTCACCGCCCGGCACGCACACAAACAGTACAGCCTACACCATGAAAAACACGACCTAATGAACAAGATAAACCACTACCATGCATCAAATACAATACCTACCGAAACATTAATATATTATCTTAGTACAAATAACAAGTGCTGTCTGTGCGTGCCGGGCGGTGAAAAGTGGGAAACCTTGCCAAAAGTGAACCAATGAAAACGACGTTTTAATATATGCAGTTTTAATGACGATAAACCCCTGAAGATGGCTCTATAAGAGCCGAAACATATGTCGGGTTTAAAAGGTTTTTAAATATGTTTTAAAAAACTATACAGTTTTTTAATAAAGTTGCATCCAGTTGGTGTGTATAAATAGTGACTAATAAATTACAGCTTGCTCATGTAATTTAGAAAGAAAACCTGTGAATGAGGATTCGAATCCCATCTAAACATTATATTGCACTACTTGCATGTAACTTTAACCAGTCATGTACTGGCAAGAGTGTGGAGTGAATTTCGTAATCTTGCAGTGGCACAAGAAACAAAACTTACATATTTACATTCGTGAGATTTGAGGTTCTGAGAGTGGTGTTACTGACGATTCAAGTCTTCTGTGATGTTATGGTATGCTGTTGGGCTAGCAGTTCCTGACACTGTGAAGGATCCTAGTGCCTTCAAAATGTTAGAACTACTGGCTCAATGACACACTGTCACATGTACCAGAAGACTTGAATTTCAGTTTCTAGGCTGGCTTCATGAATTATGCTCCACAAATGTCACTCTGTTTCATGCAGACAGTTACATTTCACAATACATTAACAAACAAAATGACAAATACAGACTGTCTTCTGCGACTTGATGCCATTCAGCTTGGTTAACACGTAATATGTACCAGTGTTTCACAGGAGCCTCTTGTCCCATTTTCAGGACAGAAGAAAAACATTCCATATTTCTTGAAGGCCTATTACCATACACAATTTCGTGGCACTATTGCCACTGTACATAGACTGACTTGCACAGCATAGCTGCCTTCCTCCCCCTCCTATTCTCCCTCTGACCTTGCCACCTTCATTCGATGCTCCCTTGTACCACTCTTGCCTGAGCTTGCAGACTCTCAAATTCATCTAAATTTTTGTTTTAGCTTGCTGCTTCGAAATCCTACTTGAGGACAAGAGGAAAACATGTCAGAGACCATGCTCTGTCATTCTGGGCAAGTGCAATATTTGGTGTGCGTTTAGTTCAACCCACCGCATCAGGCGCTTACTTGAGGACAAGAGGAAAACATGTCAGAGACCATGCTCTGTCATTCTGGGTAAGTGCAACATTTGGTGTGCGTTTAGTTCAACCCACCGCATCAGGCGCTTTTTGTTTGTTTTTACTTTATTTGTTTTACTAAAAGGAGGGAATGAGCCGCTGAGTGGGCCACATTGTATGTGATTATGTTCGTGTAATCTCACCAATTTCAGTTACTGTCGATTATTAAATTCTGTTATCTTAAACCCTCACGTATCTGTATTTGTTACTTGTATCACTTATGTGCCTCTGGGGAATGAGCCGCTGAGTGGGCCACATTGTATGTGATTATGTTCGTGTTATCTCACCAATTTCAGTTCCTGTCAATTATTAAATTCTGTTATCTTAAACCCTCACGTATCTGTATTTGTTACTTGCATCACTTATGTGCCTCTGGGGAATGAGCCGCTGAGTGGGCCACATTTTATGTGACCTGTGTGTCCTTGGTTGGAAGGAGTGCACTACCATGGTTCTTGAAAAGTGGTAACCTCCAGTGTCATGTTGTCCATGCCAAATTTCATAAAAATGTTCCCAAAAGATAACACAGTGTATAGCATACCTGCAGTATTCCTGGTGCAGGTGTTGGTACAACAGAGATATCGTCATGACTATTCCCAGCTGGCAGCTTCAGTGCCAGTGAGCATGCAGGGCTACTAGTGTCATCAGATGATGATAGTGAAAGCATACTGCCCCCAGATATGCCTTGTGTTGAAATCAGTGGTGACGCTGATGCCGATACACTAGCACCACTGCTTGCTATGGTAGAAGAGCGAGATCGCATGTGAGTCCGTATTGCTGGTGAAGGTAGTTTCTGCAGCAGGAGTGTGTCCTCACTTCGGGATGGTGGCAACCGAGGAATCACTCCTATTTCAGAGAGGAATGTAAATTTTAATCTCCTACTCTGGGAATTAACCAAAGAAAGTTTATGAGAGGAAGTTTGTGTAGATGATGACCACGAAATATTATAACGAAAGTGAGAACTCATGAAACAAATGTGCCGCATAAAATTATTTATTACCTGTGAAAATGCTGACTTTGTGGCTGAATAAATGCAACTAATACAGGGTAATTGTGCAGTACATACACAGTGTTAAATGGCTGCATTTCCTAAATGGAGTGCTATACTGCTACAATACTTGCAACATTTTAAAGCTCATACACCACCATTCAGTGTCAGATTCCAACAAATGCCCCCAGCATTTTGCACATTTTGTACACTCTTATGCGAGCTGGAAGACAAAGACCCAACGCTTTTCCTTAAGAAGTCAAGAGAAACACCGACAAAGTATCTCTGATTTGTTGTTCACCTCATCCAGTGTTCTTGCTCTTAATCAGTAGCCATCCTGTGTGGCCCAACACCACAAGATGAAGACTTTACAGAGGCAATTCTGTTGGTCCTCTGTATTCACTTTACAATCTCAAGTACGAGATTTGCGCTTTTTACAGTGTCAAATATTATGACGGCAGTCTCCTGTGCTGTGCTAACATCAAGTTTAGAAGAAAGCTATGACAGAAGCACATAACCTTCATAAAATGTCAAGGTCAAGGTAAAGTCCCTGTCTACACCATGAAGATATATAGGGGGAGTAAAAGTATAGCTCCACTAATTCTTAATCTTGGCATTAGATGGAGGTGAACGGGTAACTTCAAGCCCTGGCCACTTTACTCCCTGGTACATATCGAAAATGAGGCAGGGTGGGCCCCAGAGGTGGTTTGAACTTCTGGAGAACATAACAGTCTCTTGCTCCTGCCAAGAATTGAACCCCACACTGTCCAGCCTGTAGCCTCGTGACTATAATGAACGAGGCGTACCAGGTCCTAACATACATGCATATATTACTTTTAATCAAATCGGCAATAGGCTAAGACCTGATCTCTATCATGTTTTTTCTTAAAATAAAGAATTGATGATCCTCCTGTTGTCCTGTTTACTGTGTGCCTATCAGATAACGGGTACCCCAGGTTGAATACCACTGTCCTAGACCAACAGACACAGTTCCTTCTCACCTACTGTTGGTACTGCCATCTTACTGCACACGCAGACACTAACCTGTCACTGACAAACTGCAGTTACTTCCTGCGTCTGTCATGATGGTGGACGCCGTGTTGCTACTGCTGATGTGGCCATCGCTCCTCCCCATATTGAGGTGCTGCTCACTTTTACTTAGCTCTGAAGTCAGAAAACTTGCAACACCACCAGGACTGACACCTGGTCCCGGCCAGCTACCGCGGCTTGTGCTCGATTTCACTACTTTGGGATCTCGTGGGGGCAACTGGAGCAAACTTCGCTTCAGACTTCCTCCCCCACAATTACTCCCATCCTTCACATTACAGTTCACTTCTCTGTCACTTCCCTGCTCTGCTGATGAGCTCCAATTAAGAGCTAAGAGGTTCCTCATGGCAACACCAGGAGTTGCCACACTAACTGCCAGAACTCACACTGCCCATTCCACGATCTCTTGCAAATGTCAGAACGTCCATGAGCCAACGAACACCCTTCCAAGCACTGTTCAGTTGCGACTGGAAGTCTTGGAGCTGAGCGAGACGGTCTTTTGCTGCTGCTAGCTCGGATGACGAGAAAGCCTGGATGTGATCAACATAATAAGTTGGTGTATTTCATCAGCGTTCATCAAAAGCAAGCAAACAAAACGTCCAACAAATGAAGCCACTGAAACTACAAATCCCTTGCTTCGGTTTTTATGAAGTGTAATAAAACCATTAAAATTCCCATCCATTAGAAAAATTATGAATATACATCCTGATTGACCAAATTTCTATTCATCACTGTGGTGGAATTGCATAGCAAATATTACATGCATTAAGCAGTTGTGAAGTAACTAAACAACAGCGGACATAGACCACTTATGAAACACAAAATCCAAGTTGTGTTGCCCACTAACCAGAACAGACAAGAAGAAAATTACATTCACGTGCCTCTAACCTTTTGTCACCTGCTTCGTACCATTGCACTGTTGCAAGCAAACACTCCAGCAGGCAATTCCCTGCACTTAAACATGTTTAACATTGACTACTTTGTGTCAACATCTAGTCCCCTGCACAACCCCACATTACTGGGGAATCTAAAATGCCTGTTCCTGGTTCACAGACATTAAAGTCAACAAATGATGGAACTATATCACAATAATATTTTAATGGTATCAAGTTTGTCAACATGGTTTTTAAGAGCGAACAGCAGAATTTTGTCATTCACTGCACCTCCATAAAAATTTGACTTTCAACTCTGTGGGGTGATGCCACACCAAATGATCTTAATACCAAATTTCAGTGTTTTAATAACCCCTTTTCACCACGCACACTGATGCTCTAAATCATTTGCCAGTGCACGGGGTAAAAAAGAAAGACTCTGTTCCTGAAGATTCAATGGAGGAACCATAAATTCTTTCCTTAATTTCATTAAAATGTTTTTGTGTGACATATACTGTTAAATTCTTTTTGTGCCTTTTGACAAGTGTTAGCTCCTCAAGGTCTCTGCCCTATGGAGTTGGTTAGTTGATTGGTTAGTGTTTTTTTGACTTAAAACATGCACATGGTTTGCAGTGGAGCTAATTAATTTTATTTCCACTGTATTGTAGGGAAAATTACCATACAGATGTGTTTAGTTTCCTTAACTTCAATGGCTGAAGGAGACATGGTTATCCTATGAAATGCACACCCTTTCTGTCTGAAGAGAAAACACCGTCTTGCAATGGGCACTTAACGTGAACAGTACTCTGGCTGCAGCAGACACCTGGCATTTAAAGGCCATTCACCAAAAGTTAAACTGTAAACTCTTATATATAAGATATGAACCTATCATGTTGTCAAAATGAAGTGTCAATGTTAGAGCCACACACCTCTCTGTGGCTATGATTTGCCAGTAGAGTATCCAGTTCCAATATGCAAGATATCCGAGAGTAGCGGGAGATGACGTCACGTTGGTAAGTGCCAAGGTGCACCATCTCAAACACCTGGACAGGCAGGGCTATGAAATCTCCTCGTTGCAACAAGGCCTCTGTCTGCCCTGGGACACCACATGCTGATTCAGCACGTGGAACCACAATGAGGAAAGAAACTTCAGGGCTGAGATCAACGACTTCTGCGTCGTACATCCTGCAACCCAGCAAGACAGTGAGAGACAGAAATGTCACCAGTTATCAATTAGGCCATTCCCCAGTCCATTTAAAACGTTCATTTGCGGTGCTGACATACAAATTTTTGTTGCTTAAAAGTTTTTGGGTTGTAGCCCGGCGTCAATTTTTGGTGTATAATCAACGTTTCGGGATCACTTGTTTGTCCCATCTTCAGGTTCTTAGGTAAAAAGGAACGTTGGTTATACACCAAAAATTGATGCCGGGCTATAACCCAAAAACTTTTAAGCAACATTATGACCACGGCGGAAGCCTTCAATTACATAAACAAATTTTTTCCCACAATTTTAAATTTCAACACCTTATAAATTGCTACAGTCTGTCCAAACAGTCATGCCATGTGTCCGAGATATTCTGAAGTTTGCAATGAAACTGTGTTGGCATTTAGTCTCTTCATCAACAGATGGCAAAAGTGTGTCTCCTCTAGCATTTTTTTGATAAAAGAAGATACAGAAATGAGACAACATTGCAACAGCAGGGACTTGCTGCAATATAAATATGGAATAGAATTTATCTGTGGCACACTTTTCCTGTGATAATTAATTGTCTATTTACTCACACCACATATATATTAGCAATGGATTCAAGTCTCTCGCGATACGATGCTGTGTTAATGGGGGAATAGTTCCCAATGTTTTGAAGAATTACAGTGCCTTCACATTCAAGGATCAAACAGTCTTAAAACAACTTCCACATTTTGTTATAACACCGTCCTCTACTGAATGTGATTTGCAGTTTCTGACAGTTACACTTCGGTGAATTATGCCAACACAGATATTACTGTTCAAAGAGGGCTACTTCAGTAGCTGTTACCACCTAACCTGTGGGTCAGTGCCTCCTGGGGGCTAACTTCCATGTAAGAGAAGAGGCGTCGGGCTGTGGCAGCCACAAGTTCTACAAACAGCCGCTGTTGCTCCGTCCCACAACCAGACGTTTCTTCTTCGCTGCCCGTCTGCTCATCACCAGAGGTTGAGCTCAGGGTCTCACTAGACGAGCAGCCGAGAGCTCTTCGGCAAGTGCTTTGTCTTTTCAGCCATTCCCATTCATCACTGCATCAATAAAGAAAAATATATGTTAGGATGAGACAGGATAGCTCAGTATGTACAGTTACTGACCATGGGCCGTGTGACAGTTACTGGATATGGGCTGTGTGACAGTTACTGGATATGGGCCGTGTGACAGTTACTGGATATGGGCGGTGTGACAGTTACTGGATATGGGCCGTGTGACAGTTACTGGATATGGGCCGTGTGACAGTTACTGGATATGGGCCGTGTGACAGTTACTGGATATGGGCCGTGTGACAGTTACTGGATATGGGCCGTGTGACAGTTACTGGATATGGGCCGTGTGACAGTTACTGGATATGGGCCGTGTGACAGTTACTGGATATGGTCTGTGTGACAGTTACTGGATATGGGCTGTGTGACAGTTACTGGATATGGGCTGTGTGAAAGTCACTGGATATGGGCTGTGTGACGTTGCTGGACATTGGCTATGTGATAATTACAGGGTATGAGCTGTTTGACAGTTACTGGATATGGGCCATGTAACAGTTACAGGATATGGGCTGTGTGACAGTTACTGGATATGAGCTGTTTGACAGTTACTGGATATGGGCCGTGTAACAGTTACAGGATATGGGCTGTGTGACAGTTACTGGATATGGACTGTTTGACAGTTGCTGGACATTGGCTATGTGACAATTACAGGATATGAGCTGTTTGACAGTCACTGGATATGGGCTGTGTGACAGTCACTGGATATGGGCCGTGTAACAGTTACAGGATATGGGCTGTGTGACAGTTACTGGATATGGACTGTTTGACAGTTGCTGGACATTGGCTATGTGACAATTACAGGATATGAGCTGTTTGACAGTCACTGGATATGGGCTGTGTGACAGTCACTGGATATGGGCTGTGTGACAGTTACTGGATATGGGCTGTGTGACAGTTACTGGATATGCAATGAATAACCACACCATGATCCTGTAGCTGTGAACTTGGTTCTGCTGAAAGCAGCAAATTTCCTTCGTAGTTAGGACATTACGAACATTTCAAGAACTTTGCTGCATGGCGATAGAGACGTGAAACAGTTTGGACAGGGAGACAGACTACTGTGTAACAGAACTTACGATGAAACATGGGGGTTGTCCCGAATCTTGCAGTGTGGTAGGACATTTGGCGCCTTGCTGGGAACCACAACCTGTATCAGGTCAACTGAACTACGCATCTTCAGGTACCCTAGGTACAGCCCACGACTTAGCCTGATGCTGCTAACTTGGTGGTACGTTATCTGCTCCTGAGAAGTTCAAAGGGGACAACCGTTAACAAATATATGTCAGTAACTCAAAATGTGTTCAAACCCTGGGGACACATACTGAAGTAGGTAAAACAGACAACTTTTCCACACAGCATCATCACTACCCAATTTCCGCAGATACAAACATTAGAAACTGATTTTGTGACAAAGTTATTTCCATTTTTGGTGCCTTCACAACAAAAAAGATGCAATAAGATTGTTAATGTACATATAGCACAACACCGTGGCTCATTCCTTCAATGTTTAAACCTGCTCAGCCATCCTAAAAGCCTGATACCACATCACTTGAAACAGAGCACTTCTATGGCGAGTTAATGTTGCCGGCAAAATAAAACATACTTGGGTCTTCATGCACAGTGCCTGATATTAATGAAATTTGGAATTCCTATACAGATTTACACAGAAGTTCACAATATCAAATTTCAAGTAAATCTGTCCAGTGGGAGACATGCTGATACAGGCAAACGCATGGGCAGACAGATAGATGGATGGACTAACAGCCTGATACCATTTCAGTCGAAGACATCACTTTTATGACGATTTACTGATGCCGGCAACAATAAAACATACTTCGGTCTTCAGGTAAGGTGCCTGATATTTTTGCCTGATTTTAACTAAATTTGGAATTTCTATACAGATTTTCATAGAAGTCCCAAGCAAATATTTCCCGTAAATCCATACAGTGGGAGCCGTGCTGATACATGCACTCAGCTGAAGAGATTGACAGACAGATGGACATGATGAAGGTCAGAGATACTTTTCGCAACCATACAAACATGCCTAAAAACACACCAACTCACTTTGCCATCTATCAGTTCATATGTATCAATTTGTGAACCACTAAACATAATGTATTTACTGGACTGAATGCGACCCCTGAATTTACATGCACCAGAAAAGAAAAAGAAAATACTTGATCCATATTTAAACTAAGCACAAATTATACACTCTGCTTGGTGTGTTATGTCTGCTGTCCATTAACTAGACTGTGCCTGACCAAGTAATCACATGACAATAGCAATGGGTCATCACTTTAAAGTTCTTTACCACTCCCCACCACACAGCATCATCCTCTGTACCATCATGTGTGCTTAAGAGCGAGCAGTTCTTACAAGCATGAATAATTATGTCACATGGGATGATGTGCCATGCAATGTTAACCCCCCCCCCCCCCCAACACACACACCACTTGTAATACAGACTGCAGTTGTGCAGTACAATACACTGTAGACTCTAGTGTAGTACTGTTACCTGCTACAAAGTCCCCTGTGAATGACACCAATTCTAAGTTAATGGGCATTTTGGGACAATGGGAAATTAGAAAATGTGAGCTTCCTATCGAGTAAAAATAGTACTTCCATTAGAATGACTGCCTTCTGGCATGTACCACCATGCAGTTACCAATGCTGCTACCTGACATAGCAGCAACATGCTGGTAAACAGCGACCAGACTGCACGATGGCACACAGAGAACACAGCAATCTTCTTGGTCACTGTCATCAAAATATAAAATCTGAGGAAGATATTTGGACTTACAGGGGCGGAAGTAGGAAGACACTGAAGGTAACTGCATAGCAAGGAGCTTCACCATTTGTAGTCCTCACAAAATATTATTCTGCTGATCAAATCAAGGATGAGGCAAGGCATGTGGCATGTATGAGGGAGAAAAGATATGCATACATTGTTTTGGTTGGAAAACCTAAAGGAAGGAGACCACTTGGAAGACCTGGGCATACATCAGAGATTGACATTAAAACAGATGTTAAAGAATATGATCAAAGGGCATGGACTGGGTTAATCTGGCTCAGGACAGGGACATGTGGCAGGGTGTTGAAGACATGGTAATGAACAATCTCATTCCGTAAAATACAGGGAATTTGTTGACTAGCTGAGAAACCAGTAGCTTTTCAAGAAATACTCTGCTCCACAGAGTTGATTGGTTGGTTAGTTCATCAGTTAAGTCAGTGAGTGACTGAGTGAGTGAGTTGGTGAGTGAATGACTGAGTGAGTGAGTTGGTGAGTGGAGTGAGTGACTGAGTGAGTGAGTTGGTGAGTGGAATGAGTGAGTGAGTGAGTTGGTGAGTGAGTGAGTCAGTCAGTTATAGACTTTACACTCAACAGTTACAAGCTGAAATTTCAACAGACTACATACTAGGATTACACACACATACTTCAATGTAAACATGGCACCATGCATGTGCATTCATTTCATTTGAACAACACTAAATCACACAAATGCTGCCATTCTCACTACCATACCTGAATGGAAGCCATAAGCAGTTCCCCTACATTCGGCTCTTCATGTGTTGCAAATTTCTTCTGCACTTTGCTAAGTGGCAACCACTTTGCGTTAAGGATTGACACAGTCTTTGGAGAACGCACGTAGTTGACCGTGCAGATGACCAGCGTTCCCTGACAGTCTCTTACTGGCTTGTGGTACAGCTGACCCAGGTCTTGGATACACAGTGCTGCCTGAATATATTAAAAGTGACAAATCTAACAACATACAATTTTATGAGTCAACCCTTAGGCACTGGAATTAAGTGCCCAGTGCACTCTGCAAACCAACAAGAACTTAAATGGCTGCCCATTACTTTGCACGTTCTTTGCGACAAATTTAGTGAACGTTTGGTTTTCTCAGCATCACACCGCATGTCGACTGCAGTCAACTTTTGGCACCAGACAGTTACTATCTAAATTTGTTCCATTCTGTTGTATTTAATTCCAAAAACAACTTAGTTTTTACTGACTTCAGACTTTCACTGTCATTCAATGTTGATGTTGTTCCTACCATTTGGGTGTTGGCACTACATGGAGAAATCTGTGTGGCCTCCATCTTCAGGGTCAGTCAGTAGAATGAGGATGCAGTTGGGTTATATAGGCTATTGAGAGGAAGAGAGCAGGTACAGTCCAGTCCATGCCAATGTAACTCGTACACAAGCAATTGCAAGAAAATGTCTCTTTCAGGAGCACAGCATATTCCATGTTTGAGGAACAGTAACATGCGGTGTGGTTACCTTGATTTGAGGCTTCCGCCGCGATGTTGATGTAATCTGTGGTCTTTTGGGTAATTACACGGCATCGTGTGGTAATTAATTACCACACGACGCCGTGTAATTACCCAAAAGACCACAGATTATATGCGGTGTGGTTTCTGGATCCTGTGTGATTCTGCCCACCTCCACATGGTGCCAACACACAAAACAATTACAACCCCAACTTCACTTTTGACACCTATATGTTTAAAAGTCAAAACAGTCTACCACACTGCTTACATAATTGTGCACCACCACAAGAATGTGTCATTAATTACACTGGCACATCTTCTAATCTAATAATCAATACTTTCCCATGATACAGCTTCACAAAATATCGGACATTTAGGTCATATAAGAAACAAGCTAATACAACAAAAATACTTCATTAATCTTATCTTAAAATAAACATGTACTCTTTCTGTTTGTATGACATTTCTCATCCTTAGGTTTTTGCTTCCGTCTATCTAATGTGCAATTTCAGCTGTGACATATGACAGTTTTTATGTACACTGCACTCAACAACACACAATATTTTTGTCTCGCTCACCCTGAAAAAGCAACGTACTGCAAAACAGAACAATTCCAACACATAATGACGCTACACCCTGAAAGCCACACTTATATCATATGTAACGTTTCTTTGGATTCTAACAAAACAGAATCTCAGTATGCTGAGACAATTATTTTAAGAGTAGAAGGAAAAACCAGAAAAGGCAGAGAATAAGGAACAAAACGTTTAAGATAACTTAGAGATAAACGTGTTACGAGTCTCTTAATAATTAATGAAGACAATTCCAAACACGGTTTTGAATATGCAACTAAAAGGGAAATACCAATTAAGAAGCCCAAGTTCATGATGGCAGTGGGTTAGAAAAGGCAGAAAGTAAATGGAGAGGCTTTGTTGTTGCACAAACCACATGTGTCAGACAATGAAGGAAGGGAGGGAGGGAGGTGAAGACAATTGCAATAGGTGTTCAGTATAATAATTACCAGCAAGTTCATAGTTCCTTGTCATGTTTAAAAGTGGTTACTTTTTTCAATCACATTCCAAATACAGTACAGTGAACATGTTGTGTCAACAGTACAGTGAACATGTTGTGTCAACATCATATAAAACCCTAATCAAAGAGGCAGACAAGGTCTCTGAAAATTCATTACATAGTGTCAGGACTTAACTGCAATAAAGTAAAGGTAAAGCAATCCCATTACAGGCTTGGACAGGCCTTTAGGGTTCCCGTAGGTTGAGGCTCCCAGATTTCTAGACATTCAGCACATGAAGGTGGTAAGGTTGTCAGCCCTACGCACCGGCCGCCTTTACCCCCCAGGAAATACTCCTGGTACTCATTTCTGTTAGAGGCTGAGTTGACCCCAGGGCCATAGTGCCAAGGATTATCACTGCAATAAATTAGCAACTGACTGGAAGGATTATCACTGCAATAAATTAGCAACTGACCGGTAGGATTATCACTGGAATAAATTAGCAACCGACCGGAAGGATTATCACTGCAATAAATTAGCAACCAACCGGTAGGATTATCACTGCAATAAATTAGCAACTGACTGGAAGGATTATCACTGCAATAAATTAGCAACTGACCGGTAGGATTATCACTGCAATAAATTAGCAACCGACTGGAAGGATTATCACTGCAATAAATTAGCAACCGACCGGTAGGATTATCACTGCAATAAATTAGCAACCGACTGGAAGGATTATCACTGCAATAAATTAGCAACTGACTGGAAGGATTATCAATGCAATAAATTAGCAACCAAAAACCATGACAATTACCTGCATGTGTGCTGCCGCCTGCAGAAGTTTGATACGAAAGTGGACGGTCGATGAACTGAGGCTGCGTTCCATGTCCTGTCGAAGGGACTTCACGTCGTCCCACGTACATGCCACCTGCACAACGTTGGTACAAAGTTTACAGCACCACAAACAGACAGACATAACATCACATTTCCATTTCAGTATGGGTAACAGTTTCTGTTTTAGCCAAAGCAAGAGGATTTTCATGATTCTATAAAATCTGTTCTTTAGCCTATTTGAGGTTACCACAGCAGCTTTGTTGAGGATGTGACACTGTGTCATTGG
This sequence comes from Reticulitermes speratus, assembly GCA_021186555.1. Classification (NCBI taxonomy): domain Eukaryota; kingdom Metazoa; phylum Arthropoda; class Insecta; order Blattodea; family Rhinotermitidae; genus Reticulitermes; species Reticulitermes speratus. The sequence goes on along the minus strand of JAJKFL010000042.1, from coordinate 49,723,443 downwards.
GTTAGAATGATTGTAAAGTAAATTACATAAAGTCAAATTGCTGAACCCTCTAAAACACAATGCTATATTGCTACAATTTCTGCACCATTTTGAAGACCATATGCTAATATTTAGTGTCACATTTCAACACTGACCCCAGTGTTTCACGCACACTTACAACACCTGGAAGATACATCCTCAAAACTTCTTAAGAAATCAAGAGGGACAGCAGCAAAATACCTTCAATTTATTGTTGCAGCTCATCAAGTGTTGTCACTTTTAATCAGTGGACTTCCTCTTCAGCCCAACCCCACAAAAACAAATCGCTTGGAGTAAGATCAGTCCTCCACGCCCAAACCACTGATAAAAAAAATGGCTGTCAAGCCATGTACGAACAGGAAGTACAAAATGTGGTGGTACTCCATCTTGCATAAAGTGCAGTTCTTAATAATTGTCCCACTGAGACAAAATGTAGAACACATCATTGTTAAACATATGAAAGTGGTAGACATATACTCTCCAGTCGCCTTGCACATACCAGACCATACAGTGCCACATCCCAGAAGGCAATGAAATTCATTAGTCTAAACACTTTCTTAATTCTAAGATAGACCAAATATTCGCCTTTAAAACAAACCAAGCACTATAATTAAATATGAAGTCTACCTTCATAAACCAATGAAAGTCATGATAGAGACAGCTGGGGTACGTCTCATCTACTTCAATCACTGGCAGGAAATCCTCACTGGTTACAAGAACCTTATCCTCACGGTACAACAGGCAGGCCAGAAAGACCCCTCTGCAACGAAAGGAAGTCACACAGTTTCAAAAAGGCTAATATTCATCTGTAATGGGCTGTGATAGCTTTAGGGTACAGAGAAAGCCTCAATTACAGCAGAGATTTTTACAAGCAAACTTGTACTAAATTTAACCTCTTCAATATTACACACATAAATACACATAATTTGACATGTTGGGTTAAGATAGGTTTCCAATGTATAATACATTTTTTTACATTTCTTTGTTCTAAATCAGCTAAAAAAAGAATCAGCACAGGAACTGTTGAAGGTGTTTAACAAGGGTGACACAATGTATAAGGATATTTATTTAATTTTAGGTTATGTCTGTAGTTCTTGACATAAAAACCACATTCTGGAAACTGATTCTACTTATGACTTGAGATGGAGAGGAGACAAAGAAATTCCAAATTTATTGGGCCCCTGTTCAGAATCAAATGTGTGTGAGTATCTCTACTTAGGGTCTGGGGCGAGGGGAATTTCTTCACTTCCTTTTCCACCTGTAGATTGAAACGACCGACTCCCTCAACATGCTTATTTTATATACGGTACTGTGAAAATGTACATGTCCAACTAAATGACCATGAACTCATGCTAGAGTTTTGCTCCACATTTAGATGGAGAGGAGACAAAGAAATTCCAACTTTATTGGGCCCCTGTTCAGAATCAAAAATGTGTGAGTATCTCTACTTAGGGTCTGGGGCGAGGGGGATTTCTTCACTTCCTTTTCCACCTGTAGATTGAAACAACCGACTCCCTCAACATGCTTATTTTGTATACGCTACTGTGAAAATGTACATGTCCAACTAAATGACCATAAACTCATGCTAGAGTTTTGCTCCACATTTACGTAATGCCTTTTAACTTACCTGCGAAGATTTTTCTGGAACTTGGATGCAACAGTGAAAAGTTGCTTTATAGCTGTCTTTTTACTGCGCTGGTTTCGACGATGGACACTAGGCGTCTCGCCAGGCTGGGCAGCTGTAGTACTTGTGACTTTGATTTCTGCTGCACATTCAGGTCTGGAGTGACAGATTTTGGAAAACAATTCATCCAACAGATGGAGCCGTCCAGCAAACCTGGGCTCACGGCCCTCCACATCTCGCCAACCTACAGACAATTAGTCTATAAATTATTTTATAATCAATCCAAGTAAATAAAATATACTGTCGGTGTAATTTACAGGATGACATAACTTTCTGTACTGAGATTCATGTGGCAGCCAGGATAGTGCAGCCAGTACGGTGCCTAGGCTGTTGCTGGACTGTGCAAGCTTTGACTCCTGGCAGGGACAGTAGACATTTCTCTTCTCCAAAACATACAGACTGTTTCTGAGACACATCTAGCCCCCTATCCAACAGGTATTGGGGGGCTCCTTCCCTGGGAGTAAAGCAGGCATGGTGTGAAGCCGAGCACTCATCTCCATCTAGTGCCAATGTTATGTATGAGTAGTTATACCTCTACTCTGCTTACATGCCTCACTGGCATGCACAAGGGGAACTTCTACTGAGATTCATTTAATTTCATGTTCATACTTCCAGTACACTTCATTTGATCATGTGAACTCTTCATTGTTAGCCTCATTGCACTGTGCAGTCTTTAATACCTGGCATATTGCTGACCTCTGTGCAGTGTAGCAACTAATTGCATTTTAGGATACTTTAAATTTAAAACCCGTCTGTCCTGGGCAGTAGATGGTATTTAAATCCCACTGTCACTGCAGGGTTAATTACAGTCATGTTGACATACTAATATTTGTTAAAGTTTTTGTTTTCTATACTACCTAAGAGACAAACTAGGAAAACAATACTGTAATTTCCTGGTCCTAACAAACAAGCATGCTATGCATACAGTGACTGTCTGACCCAGCACATGGATTTGTGTGGTGATTACACTGAGCAGGAGACACATGCAATACAGGGCATTTTACAAGATATGGATCAAAGTGGCATGAAGTAAGAATGGGAGGGACATAACTGCTGCACGGTTTGTATTTTCCAGTGAACATTACTAACACGAGGATTAGCCAGAAAGCATGCAATCCACACATGGGAGAGATGAGAAATGCATACAAAAATTTCACCAGAGAAACCTGAAAGTAAGAGAAAACTTGATGGGGTCCAATGGCAGGATTTTGCGAATACAGCAACAAACCTTCAAGTTCCACAGAAGACGGGGAGTCCATTAATATGCATAAAGACACATTCAGTCAGCACAACTATAAACCTTTTTGTTTCCAATATTCCTGCTACATGTTTCGGTTGTAAACAACAACAACGACAACGAAAATGATGACACCAAATGTGTAATGATGCGATTGGATAAGCACTATCAGATACTCAGGGACTGTGCTACATATTGTTAGTTTTTATGAAACCCAAACAGGCAGAGAACTGAGTGCTTAAAGGTAAAGAAGAAACAAGACAGGCCATACTCATCCTGCTAAGGACTAACTGATTAGTATTGTTTGATTTTACAGTACAAGCAGAAGTACCTTTTTTTCTCATGATAAGGTCCTTTCATTGACTCACGCAATGACACAGCGTCACACAAAAGACTGTAATCATCAGCAACACCACTGCAGAAAGCTAAAATCTCAAATATAGAACTGTTTTTGTAATAAGAGCACTTACTTGATGGAATTACAGATGCAGGGCTTGATAGCCTGTAGTTCCCATAGCCCTTAAGGTTGCCACATGCAACCCTAAAGTAGTACCTGCAGCCCTGTGTAAGGTCACTGATGTGACATTCCAGATGCTTCATATCAAAGACCTCCCGTTCACCTGCCAGCACACTGAAGTTCTCGTCACAGCTCCATTGCACTGCCAAACAGAACACACAGCTCCAGTTCACAGTATATGACACTGCATAATAGGGTAATATCAGAACACACAGCTCCAGTTCACAGTATATGAATCTGCATAATAGGGTAATTATATCAGAACACACAGCTCCAGTTCACAGTATATGACACTGCATAATAGGGTAATTATATCAGAACACACAGCTCCAGTTCACAGTATATGACACTGCATAATAGGGTAATTATATCAGAACACACAGCTCCAGTTCACAGTATATGACACTGCATAATAGGGTAATCATATCAGAACACACAGCTCCAGTTCACAGTATATGACACTGCATAATACGGTAATCATATCAGAACACACAGCTCCAGTTTACAGTATATGACACTGCATAATGGGGTAATCATATCAGAACACACAGCTCCTGTTCACAGTATATGACACTGCATAATGGGGTAATTACATCAGAACACACAGCTCCAGTTCACAGTATATGACACTGCATAATACGGTAATCATATCAGAACACACAGCTCCAGTTTACAGTATATGACACTGCATAATGGGGTAATCATATCAGAACACACAGCTCCAGTTTACAGTATATGACACTGCATAATAGGGTAATTATATCAGAACACACAGCTCCAGTTCACAGTATATGACACTGCATAATAGGGTAATTATATCAGAACACACAGCTCCAGTTCACAGTATATGACACTGCATAATAGGGTAATTATATCAGAACACACAGCTCCAGTTCACAGTATATGACACTGCATAATAGGGTAATCATATCAGAACACACAGCTCCAGTTCACAGTATATGACACTGCATAATACGGTAATCATATCAGAACACACAGCTCCAGTTTACAGTATATGACACTGCATAATGGGGTAATCATATCAGAACACACAGCTCCAGTTCACAGCATATGACACTGCATAATACGGTAATCATATCAGAACACACAGCTCCAGTTCACAGCATATGACACTGCATAATACGGTAATCATATCAGAACACACAGCTCCAGTTCACAGTATATGACACTGCATAATACGGTAATCATATCAGAACACACAGCTCCAGTTCACAGTATATGACACTGCATAATAGGGTAATCATATCAGAACACACAGCTCCAGTTCACAGTATATGACACTGCATAATAGGGTAATCATATCTCGTTTTAATTACCTCCTGTATACCCTTCCTCCCCTACAACCTGTGGGTTGCCCTTACCATAGACAGCCTGCCCTTATACCGGTAATCTCTAAGCGTTCATTCTCCTCACCATCAAGCCCCTGAATGCTCACCTTCAAACCTACCTCTTTGATACAGCATACAGCATTACCAAGTGGTCATACAACGTGACCCCAAACAACTACCACGGCAGGAATAGGAAAAGTGACACAGACTAGCCAAGCAAGAGATGGAAGGACTAATGGCAGTAGCTTTGGATTGGAATTTGTTGCCCAATCCTTTGTTCAGAGGTAGGGGTAATGAGATTAAAAACAGCAGCAACAACAACAACAAAATAATGATGCATTTCGGTGTCATTACCGAGCAGCCCTATACAATTTAATACGTACTTTCCCGTGACATTACAGACCTCTCTTTATGACATATCTCTTCACTCATATCAAGGACATATTCCTGTAAATTCTCACTGCAACTACTATTTTTGACTATATTACATCAGGACAACCAAGTACGTTCCTGTCTGCCTAGTGGCTTATTTTGCATCTAAGCTTTTGTATACAAATATAAAGCTGTAAGGAGTCACCTTTGAACTTTGTACAGATGGCTGCATCCTGGTGATCAGGTTCCTGGAATCGAACTGTGACAGAATTGGTACCGGTTACATCCAGAGCCACTAAGAATGGAATGTCAGGTGGCCCTGAAAATGACATATATCTATATTCAATTTGTGCGTTATGTCACACTCTGTTGTAGGGTAAATAGTTCCTGATGTTTGAAAGGATCTAGCACCTTCATCTGCAGCGTTAAGCAATCCACGAAGAGTGCCTCTTCTTGGATTGCTTGAAGATAAAAGCACTGAAGTCCTTCAAAGTATGAGGAACTACTCACGCAGTGACACATCATAACATCCCAGAAAACTGGAACCATTTGCAAGACCGCTACAAACACCTCAAGTCCTGTTACACATATGAAGTTGTATTTCAGCATAAGTACAACAGGTGAGCTAAAGGGATGATGTCAGCAGCATAAGTACAACAGGTGAGCTAAAGGGAAGATGTCAGCAGCATAAGTACAACAGGTGAGCTAAAGGGATGATGTCAGCAGCATAAGTACAACAGGTGAGCTAAAGGGATGATGTCAGCAGCATAAGTACAACAGGTGAGCTAAAGGGATGATGTCAGCAGCATAAGTACAACAGGTGAGCTAAAGGGATGATGTCAGCAGCATAAGTACAACAGGTGAGCTAAAGGGATGATGTCAGCAGCATAAGTACAACAGGTGAGCTAAAGGGATGATGTCAGCACTATATGGAAACTTCACTTTGAGACACTGTGACAAAAAAAAATGCCAATGTTACATAAGGACTGTGCATTGGAAGCATGTGAGAATAAATGGAGTGGATGTCACATCCTAGAAAGATAAGACAGTGACACTATTGTACCAAGGTAAAAGGAACTTAAAAGAAGTTAAGAGTTGGTATTTTGCACTCCTTGCCAAATATGAGTTTGGATGAGATGCGTGAGAATGCTGCATGCACAGGAGGTACGAAATTCATACAAAATTTAGCTGACAAACCGAATGGGTAAAGACTGCTTGGTAGATGTAGGTACAGATGACAGATTGATATTAAAATGGATATTAAAGAAATAGGACGTGCACTGGATTCATCTGACTTAGAATAGGCTAACATGACAGGCTACTGTTAACAAGGAAATAAAGTTTCAAATTCACAGAATTTGGAGAATCTTTGAGCAGCTAGGTGAGCATAATAAGCTTGTCAAATACGAATCTGTGTCATACAGTTATTTAGCAGAGAAAGCAGTATTGTTCTCTTATAATCATAAATCCATTATTTACATAACTAACCTGACAAACTGGCTAACTGCAAGGAGCAGAGACCTACTTGAGAAGCTAACAGTTCCTCATGTATAGCCAAAAAATTCTCTGCATTTTATGGAACCCAAAAGTTCATTACCATGTTCAAAAGAGCCCGTCACTTGGCCCGACACTGAGCCAGATTAATCCAGTCCATATTTCTATTTCTTTAAGATCCATTTTAAAATTATCCTCCCATTTATGCATACATAGGTCTCCAAATTGGTATCTTTACCTCAGGTTTCCTCACCAAAACCATGTATGCATTTTAATTCTCCCCCCTACGTGCCACACGCCCCGCTAATCTCACCCACTACAACTTAATAAACTGACCTAACCAAATCAAGACATTTCTTACGGGCTTGATCGAAACCAAGCAGCATCTTCTTCAGGACCTTCACTCTTCTCTCCCACACTAACAACTGCTTGTCCATGGAGGCATCACTCCCTCCTCCACTGCAGCCTGTCATGGCTGCCGTAGCCATGCTGCTTCCGATCACACTGAACGGGGACGACGATGCTGCGGAACGGTTGTTCATGTTGTTATGGTGATGGTGGTTATTATTGTTGCAGTTGTTGCAACTCGAGGTGTCATCCAGCAACAGCAGCCCTCCACTACCCCCACCAAGCTGTTTCAGTTGCTGTTCTGCTTCTAACAGCAGCTGCTTTAAGTGACTGCCCAGCAAGTCAGGACTCTTGACTGTCAACAAATAGAAATTCTTAAATAGGAAATGCATTCAGCGTTTACTGCTTACTACAAGGTCATTTAAAAACCATGTGACAAACACTCTGATGCACAGCACTTTATTCTGACTTCAGTGTATACACGGCACACGTGTAGCAGACGGTACACACCAGACCTCCACTTAATCATCACTGACACGTATTTGTCCCACTGTAGCACCAAGGCTTGCATCCTGGCTAGATACTTTAAATGAATTTCTTCCACACTGGGACGCAAGCCTTGGTGCTACAGTGGGACAAATACTTAAATGTCAATGGTGACTACGTGGAGGTCTGGTGTGTACCATCTGCAACCCATGTACCATATGCACATTAACGTCAGAAAACATTAACAACATCAGAGTGCTTATTTTAATTTTTGAAACATTCTTGTATCATATTATTATAATTTTGTATAATAATAATATCAATTCAATTCCAGTTTATTAATGTGTCCAGCCAACAGCCAGAAGGCCAATTACACAAACAGCACAACACACAAACACAAATCAACAGCCAGATGGCCAATTACACAAACAGCACAACATACAAACACAAATAACAACAGACAATAAACAGGACAAAAAATAATAATAATAATAATAATATAATAATAATAATAACTCCATGTAGCACAGTCCTTCTTGAGAAGCTAGCAGGTCGTCAGCTAGTCAAGAAATTCCCCGCGTTTTATGGAACCCAAAGGTTCATTACCGCACTCACAAGAGCCCGCCACCTGTCCCTATCCTGAGCAATTCAATTCAATTCAATTCAATTCAATGGGTATTTATTAACGTGCAGACTTAACAGCACAAGTACCAATTACAAAGCCAGCACAAAAGCACAAATTAAACACAAAACAGTACAAATACACAAGACAAAACACTAAAGACACAAAATAAATATGTAATAAAACAATGTAAATAAGTAGTGGGGCAGAAATCCAATACCCTGACAGAACATAGATGACTTGATTTATTACTAATTCAATTCAATTCAATTCAATTCAATGGGTATTTATTAACGTGCAGACTTAACAGCACAAGAGCCAATAACAAAACCAGCACTAAAGCACAACAAAAAACAGTACAAATACACAAGACAAACACTAAGGTAACAAAACAAATATGAAGTAAAACCATGTAAAAGAAGTACTGGATCCAATACCTGACCGAACATAGCTGACTTGTTATAAAAATAAAAATAATAATAATAATAATAATAATAATAATAATAATAATAATAAAATGAACCGTTATGTGCCCATAGGACATACCAAACCAGGTCACACAATACCCACACTGATTCCCCTCCTGAGCACCAAATGTCACTAGCATCTTCGCAAGCTGTCGGTTGTTGTTCAGAACAGCCACATCTAGTAGTGACAGTCCATCGCTGTTCACACTGAAAATGGACAAATTTTTCGAGATTAGCAGTTTTTGTAGCATAAAAGACTTGCACTGTGGCCTCAGCTGTTTGACACGGCTAGCCCGGAGGTGGGTAATGAATGTTCATGAGGAAAACGCTGCATAAGTGAATAACATGGCGTCTATAGAAACGTTTGAAGGTATAGCTCCTACTGACATCAAAGATGGCTGATTATTATGTCAAATGTAACAATTTAATTGCTTCAAGCTATGTTATCAGGACGAGATGGGTGAGGCATGTGGCATGTATGGGGGAGAGGAGAAATGCATGCACTGTTTTCGTTAAAAAGTCTTGAAGGGAAGAAAACACTTGGAAGATCTGGCCGCAGATGGGAAGATAATATTAAAATGGATCTCACAGAAATATGTTGGAGAGGTATGAAAGATCTACCACACACAGCACACGCTTCTGACACACACTGACAACATCCTGTGTCTACTGTTGAACACAGCAGGGTTCTTTTATCCACCTTTGTATGTTAAGTGCTGAGGAGGACAAACAAAGTGTTTACAGAGAACACAGTGTAACAGTGTTGGAGGTGACACTCATAGTATGTGTTTTGTGACACTGATACAGCACATATGTGGAAAAACTGAGAACACCCTGTCAGTTGGTCTCAGTAGTCAAGGTTCAAACTGCAGCCTTCCAAATATGAAGTAAATATGATGACAATTATGCTATGACATCCAATATCATAGGAAAATATGCAAGAGTACAACTGGAAAAACCCGTTCTTAGCCTGGCAAAAAAAAAAAAACAGTTGCTTTCCTCTTAACTATCACAATATATAGCAGTTAGAACTTTACAGAAGGAATATCAATGAACTTAAAAAAATTTATGTTACTTATGCAGTTTGTAAAGAAACTGGAATGAGGACCCAAAGCTCAACCAAAACATGCAGTACTTGTACGCTGTTCCAACAGCCATGTTTACCGCACAAATCAGCAACAATATGGAATACTAAACTAACTAACTAACTAACTAACTCCATGGATCAGAGTCCTTCTTGAGAAGCTAACAGGTCCTCAGCTAGTCAATAAATTCCCCGCGTTTTATGGAACCCGAAGGTTCATTACCGCATTCACAACAGCCCGCCACCTGTCCCTATCCTGAGCCATATCAATCCAGTCCATGCCCCCCATCCCACTTCTTGAAGAACCATTTTAATATTATCTTCCCATCTATGCCTGGGTCTTCAAAATGGTCTCCTTCCCTCAGGTCTCCCCACCAAAATCTTGTATGCACCTCTCCCCTCACCCATACGTGCTACATGCCCCGCCCACCTCATTCTTCTTGATCAATATGGAGTACATTTCATATTATGTTTGGGTGTTCTCCGTTACGTCCACAGTAGGGAACATGTAACTAACATGATAAAGTTACATTTGGGTACACATCGAACTAAGCTGCCTCCACGCTTACATGACTGATCAATTAAGAGTGACCATGAAAACCACTTGCCTGTTGACATCAACGTCTGTGGACTCGAGGATGGTGCGAGCCTTGTCCACGTGGCCGTGTTCGACAGCAGCAAACAATGCTGCAAAAACACAAACAGTCTTATGCTTACGCCAGTTTTGTGATTTGCATCAGTTACACGCTCAGGTACACTTCTGCAGCCCCCCATACACCAACTCATCAAACTAAATTTAAAATACATAAATAAATATTAAAGAATTAAAACATAAAAACATAAAAAATTACCTGTTTTAAATCTTTCATTCACCAGTATGTTATTTACATTGAAGCATTCAATACTCTGCCTAATGTGCATACACAGTAGCCCACATCCTCACTCTGCCTAATGTGCATACACAGTAGCCCACATCCTCACTCTGCCTAATGTGCATACACAGTAGCCCACATCCTCACTCTGCCTAATGTGCATACACAGTAGCCCACATCCTCACTCTGCCTAATGTGCATACACAGTAGCCCACATCCTCACTCTGCCTAATGTGCATACACAGTAGCCCACATCCTCACTCTGCCTAATGTGCATACACAGTAGCCCACATCCTCACTCTGCCTAATGTGCATACACAGTAGCCCACATCCTCACTCTGCCTAATGTGCATACACAGTAGCCCACATCCTCACTCTGCCTAATGTGCATACACAGTAGCCCACATCCTCACTCTGCCTAATGTGCATACACAGTAGCCCACATCCTCACTTCCCTAATGTGCATACACATTAGCCCACATCTTCACTCTGCCTAATGTGCATACACAGTAGCCCACATCCTCACTCTGCCTAATGTGCATACACAGTAGCCCACATCCTCACTCTGCCTAATGTGCATACACAGTAGCCCACATCCTCACTCTGCCTAATGTGCATACACAGTAGCCCACATCCTCACTCTGCCTAATGTGCATACACAGTAGCCCACATCCTCACTCTGCCTAATGTGCATACACAGTAGCCCACATCCTCACTCTGCCTAATGTGCATACACAGTAGCCCACATCCTCACTCTGCCTAATGTGCATACACAGTAGCCCACATCCTCACTCTGCCTCGTGCTATGCCTCTGCGTTCCCATGCTTCCACATTCCCACTCATTTTACACACTTCTACCTCAGACCTGTGCACACTTTTAGTAGTATTTTACCTCTAAATAATCTCTTACTAAATTAACTATGAAGTTTGTAATCCTTCTCAGTGGTTCGCTTCACAACGTTCTCTGTACCTCACTATCTCGTATGCTAAATTGTCAATGGCAGGGTGATTGGTGGATCATAAATTGGAAATAATTTGGAAAGAAGTGGTCATTGTCTAATCAAGTTACTATCACAGATTGGCTTGGCAGGTCTGAGGAAAACCATGAAAAACCTCAGTCAGGATTAAAAACTTCAGGTACGTGACACTGCGTCACTGAGCGAGTGGTACGTGATGTTTTGGCAGCATCACGTACCTGAAGATTTGAACCCTCAGAGCACCACTACGACAACTCCATATCTTGCAACCTTATTCAGGACTTCCGGTTTTTCCGGATGAAATTCGAAACGCGCACCTCCAAAACAAGCGTACAGCACTAGCCCTACACCAACCGGTTCATACTGTTATTCAGGAAACAGAGGGCAGCCATTACGATTCTTACCATGTAAGTGGATATTGATTTTATTTAGCTTATCTAATTTCTTCTTTGTTGTCTTTGTCAGATTCAGCCCATCAACCAGAAACTCCATCCCTCCCTCCTGCACCTCTGAAAATAGAAATTATAACTTAAAATAAAATTACAGAACATAACAAACAGAAATAATATAACTGGAAAACTAACAAGGAAAGAAACAATTCAGAAACTTCATCATTTTGACAGCATAAAAACTGATATTCACTATAATGTCATTAATAAAAGGAATTCATGAAAAAAATGATAAAAGAACTTCAGGTACAAACACATTCATGCACAACTAAAGTATTAATAAAGACAGCACACACTGGAATATGCCAAAGACACTGCTGAAGATTCATGGTATACCATTCATGGAGTCGACAAAGCCGCTTACTGAAGGTTACGGTATTTTGGGAAGTGACACCATGTAGCATGGTTTCCATCTTCCAGGGAAGATGGAGATGTCAGGTTGCTCCAAAACGCTGGTCCCTGTCCACCAAACTACATGGCCTCACATCCCATTAGCGACCGCCATGAGAGACTGAAAGTTGACATTAAAATTAATCCTAAACAGACAGGAGATTGGCAGTGACAACACCCACATGGTAGTAACACTAATTGATACGTCCACTGCAAGCACCATTCATACTTGCATATACGTAGGTGAGTCAAATGAAATTTTTAAAACATTTTTACCCACTAATTAACTGCAGATAGGGTTGGTACATCTTTGTCATATTTCAACATACTTCCATATCAATCATACACAGTACATGCTTCTAATCCATACTTGATGACTTCGTGTGCCTACAGCTGAACAGATCAGTCCTGATTCTGTTTAACACTTTAAAATTTTTCATTTGAGTCGCCCTTGTATCTACCGGTGTGCACTGGTCATAAAAATGTGCTTACAAGCCTCAAATAGATCTCAACATACTGGATTTAGAGGAGCCCAGAGCCCACATAGAGTTTCTCCGCTTAGTGCCCACGCTCGAGGTCATGGGCAGAAACTCTCGTTGCTGCAGAGTCTGTTGCGCCGGTGAAGAACATCTTGACAAAGAATTAGATTTCTGCCGCATGTAGATTCTCTGTGGACTGATCAGTGCTTCTGCAGATGCCTTCCAGTGCTGCTTGTGTCGTTCCATTAGAACGTGTGAAGCAGCGCATTCTGTGTGCTGTTCGTCTTCTTCTGTCACACCTAAAAGCCACGTAGCTTTGGACGAATTATATTCTTCCACCGTTTCTTCATCTTCTGGTGACTCATTACACATTGGCTTGCTCTTACCCTGTTTAGTCTTCTGACGTGTAAACCCAAGTATCCACGTTGCTTTGGATTTATGTTCTTTCTGTTTTCCCACACCAGCAGAAGTTGATTTTAAACGTTTATTGTTTTGGTTAGAGAAAACTGCCAACCACGAGGCTGAGGCTCGAGAACTTTTTTGCTTTTGCTGCTGTTGATGTTGTCGTTGCCGAGGTTGGGCAAGGGGCAGGGACTGATGTGCTGTAGGGCCAGGGATGGCAGGCATTTTCACAGTCTCAACTGTAGGCTGTAGATTCGCCTCCTCATTCCCAGAAGAACATGTAATACTGTTGTTGGCAGCACTTACAGTTGAGGTACGCCATCGAGCTCCAATAAGCCGTAGTGAAGATCGAACTGATCTTGCATGACGTACACCACTGGAAGACCGACGACGTTCAACTACACCGATATCTTGCATTATCTGTGTGTATGCACACTGGACAAACCTTCAGAAGTTCGCACGCATGTAACCATGACACTTTTCTGTATGCAAGCCACAATTTGTTCACACGAATTTGGACAATTTCATTTTCGTTTGCATTGATAATGTCAACAATATCCATATTGGCCCTATTATTTTTCCCATCATCCTGAAGGGGATATATAAGATTTCTACTGATATATGATACCTGACGACCGGTCATTAGTTACAGACGTTTCGAAGGAACTTCCTACCTCCATCTTCAGCGTAGTCTAAGAAAAGTAAATTGCATGGAATAAAGGCTGCATTACATAGCGAAAGAGCACTTTAGATGATTATTGTAGCAAACCAATCGGAGAAAAGGTGTTGTGGAACGGGTGGAGCGATGGGTAGAACACACCAGAGGAAGAGACAGTAAAAGTGAAGCCATTTAAAAAATGAGCAACATGAAGAAACTGAGGAGGAAGGAGAGCCAAATGAAGAAAGAACTCTTAATGCAACCAGCCTGCCATGGAAATTGCTCTCCTTGAACCGTCCTTAAAATGAAGGAGGCAAGCTCCTCCTAAACGTCGGCAAAAACCAATCCACACGGCGTCATACCCCAGAAGACAGCAATCTTCATCAAGAGTCCTGTGGAAAGCTCATATGAGATGTCTCATTTCTAACTGCCTAGCACTTCTTGATAAAGCAATATATCTTGTTGAACTTGATCAAAATGTGTAAATACCAACACACGGACTGACTGACGATTGTGTTAACCTCTAAATCACGGTGTATTTATTGTTGTGTGGATCTCAGAAACAGCGATTATTCACGTACAGCATTTAACTGAGGTTTGTATAACTGAGACGCAGTGTTTACTGCGCGGTACGGACTGTATTTATGTGTTTTGTGTGGATCTCAGAACAAACAGCGATTATTTCACTGTACAACATTAACTGACTGGTTTGTATAACTGAGACGGAGTGTGTTTACTGCGCGGTACGAACTGTATTATGTGTTTTGTGTGGATCTCAGAACAAACAGCGATTATTTCACTGTACAGCATTAACTGACGGGTTTGTATAACTGAGACGGAGTGTGTTTACTGAGCGGTACGAACTGTATTTATGTGTTTTGTGTGGATCTCAGAACAAACAGCGATTATTTCACTGTACAGCATTAACTGACTGGTTTGTATAACTGAGACGGAGTGTGTTTACTGCGCGGTACGGACTGTATTTATGTACAATGTATATTAACACTTTAAAGCCCAGTGGTTACTATATGTACCACCACGTTTAACATTCAACAATTCTACGTTCTGCCCACACAGTGTGTTTATGTGTTTTGTGTGGATCTCAGAACAAACAGCGATTATTTCACTGTACAACATTACCTGACTGGTTTGTATAACCGAGACGGAGTGTGTTCACTGAGCGGTACGAGCTCAAATTGTAAGGCGCTGCATCCCACAAACCAGAAATCTTCAAAACCAAGGCCGTGACAAGCTCAAATCTCGCTCAATATTTAAATATTATTTCGACGAAATTCTGGTTTCAAAGGCTTAAGAGAGGTCAGTCAGTCAGTCAGTCAGTCAGTCTGTATGTCTGTCGTGCTTTGGTCTAGGGCAGAGGACGTGACGCTGGAGGCAGTCCGTTCCTCATCTACCAGACTACACCACGTCACAGATCCAGTCCGGATATTAACCGATCATACTAGTAAGTGGCAGTTTCCTAACCAGTGAGTAGCCGGGTCTCTTTTTCTGGGTGATAAAGCAGCAGGAGCTTGATGCTGACCACCCACCTCCAACTAGTACCGCAGTTAAGAATGAGTGGAGCTATACCTCCACTCCCCCATATGCCTTCATGGTGTTGGACTTAAATAATGTACAAGGACAAATTTACCTTCACTACACCTTACTTCTAACTGCAAAAGATATATATATATATATATATATATATATATATATAACACACATAATTTATATTAAAATGTTACGTGTTCATAATGTTCAGCTGTCACTTGCTACTCCATTTTGTTCAGCTGTCACTTGCTACTCCATTTCGTTCAGCGGTCACTTGCTACTCCATTTTGTTCAGCTGTCACTTGCTACTCCATTTTGTTCAGCTGTCACTTGCTACTCCATTTTGTTCAGCTGTCACTTGCTACTCCATTTTGTTCAGCGGTCACTTGCTACTCCATTTTGTTCAGCTGTCACTTGCTACTCCATTTTGTTCAGCTGTCACTTGCTATTCCATTTTGTTCAGCTGTCACTTGCTATTCCATTTTGTTCAGCTGTCACTTGCTACTCCATTTTGTTCAGCGGTCACTTGCTACTCCATTTTGTTCAGCTGTCACTTGCTACTACTCCTATTTTGTTCAGCTGTCACTTGCTACTTACCATTTTGTTCAGCTGTCACTTGCTACTCCATTTTGTTCAGCTGTCACTTGCTACTCCATTTTGTTCAGCTGTCACTTGCTACTCCATTTTGTTCAGCTGTCACTTGCTACTCCATTTTGTTCAGCTGTCACTTGCTACTACCATTTTGTTCAGCTGTCACTTGCTACTACCATTTTGTTCAGCTGTCACTTGCTACTCCATTTTGTTCAGCTGTCACTTGCTACTCCATTTTGTCAGCTGTCACTTGCTACTCCATTTTGTTCACGGTCACTTGCTACTCTATCCATTTTGTTCAGCTGTCACTTGCTATTCCATTTTGTTCAGCTGTCACTTGCTATTCCATTTTGTTCAGCTGTCACTTGCTACTCCATTTTGTTCAGCGGTCACTTGCTACTCCATTTTGTTCAGCTGTCACTTGCTATTCCATTTTGTTCAGCTGTCACTGCTACTCCATTTTGTTCAGCTGTCACTTGCTACTCCATTTTGTTCAGCGGTCACTTGCTACTTCATTTTGTTCAGCTGTCACTTGCTACTTCATTTTGTTCAGCTGTCACTTGCTACTCCATTTTGTTCAGCTGTCACTTGCTACTACCATTTTGTGTCAGCTGTCACTTGCTACTTCCATTTTGTTCAGCTTCACTTGCACTAGCTACCATTTTGTTCACTGTCACTTTGCACTACTCCATTTTGTTCAGCTGTCACTTGCTACTCCATTTTGTTCAGCTGTCACTTGCTACTCCATTTGTCAGCTGTCACTTGCTACTCCATTTTGTTCAGCGGTCACTTGCTACTCCATTTTGTTCAGCTGTCACTTGCTATTCCATTTTGTTCAGCTGTCACTTGCTATTCCATTTTGTTCAGCTGTCACTTGCTACTCCATTTTGTTCAGCGGTCACTTGCTACTCCATTTTGTTCAGCTGTCACTTGCTATTCCATTTTGTTCAGCTGTCACTTGCTACTCCATTTTGTTCAGCTGTCACTTGCTACTCCATTTTGTTCAGCGGTCACTTGCTACTTCATTTTGTTCAGCTGTCACTTGCTACTTCATTTTGTTCAGCTGTCACTTGCTACTCCATTTTGTTCAGCTGTCACTTGCTACTCCATTTTGTTCAGCTGTCACTTGCTACTCCATTTTGTTCAGCTGTCACTTGCTACTCCATTTTGTCAGCTGTCACTTGCTACTCCATTTTGTTCAGCTGTCACTTGCTACTCCATTTTGTTCAGCTGTCACTTGCTACTCCATTTTGTTCAGCGGTCACTTGCTACTTCACCATTTTGTTCAGCTGTCACTTGCTACTCCATTTGTTCAGCTGTCACTTGCTACTCCATTTTGTTCAGCTGTCACTTGCTACTCCATTTTGTTCAGCTGTCACTTGCTACTACTCCATTTTGTTCAGCGGTCACTTGCTACTCCATTTTGTTCAGCTGTCACTTGCTACTCCATTTTGTTCAGCTGTCACTTGCTACTCCATTTTGTTCAGCGGTCACTTGCTACTCCATTTTGTTCAGCTGTCACTTGCTATTCCATTTTGTTCAGCTGTCACTTGCTACTCCATTTTGTTCAGCGTCACTTGCTATCTCCATTTTGTCAGCTGTCACTTGCTACTCCATTTTGTTCAGCGGTCACTTGCTACTCCATTTTGTTCAGCTGTCACTTGCTATTCCATTTTGTTCAGCTGTCACTTGCTATTCCATTTTGTTCAGCTGTCACTTGCTACTCCATTTTGTTCAGCGGTCACTTGCTACTCCATTTTGTTCAGCTGTCACTTGCTATTCCATTTTGTTCAGCTGTCACTTGCTACTCCATTTTGTTCAGCTGTCACTTGCTACTCCATTTTGTTCAGCGGTCACTTGCTACTTCATTTTGTTCAGCTGTCACTTGCTACTTCATTTTGTTCAGCTGTCACTTGCTACTACCATTTTGTTCAGCTGTCACTTGCTACTCCATTTTGTTCAGCTGTCACTTGCTACTCCATTTTGTTCAGCTGTCACTTGCTACTCCATTTTGTCAGCTGTCACTTGCTACTCCATTTTGTTCAGCTGTCACTTGCTACTCCATTTTGTTCAGCTGTCACTTGCTACTCCATTTTGTTCAGCTGTCACTTGCTACTCCATTTTGTTCAGCTGTCACTTGCTACTCCATTTTGTTCAGCTGTCACTTGCTACTCCATTTTGTTCAGCTGTCACTTGCTATACTCCATTTTTTCAGCTGTCACTTGCTACTCCATTTTGTTCAGCTGTCACTTGCTACTCCATTTTGTTCAGCGTCACTTGCTACTCCATTTTGTTCAGCTGTCACTTGCTATTCCATTTTGTTCAGCTGTCACTTGCTACTCCATTTTGTTCAGCTGTCACTTGCTACTCCATTTTGTTCAGCTGTCACTTGCTACTCCATTTTGTCGCTCTCTATATCGCTCGCTTCACAAACTACGCCCTGGCGCGCCGCATCGCAAAAGCTGCTGGCAAGATAAAGGATGACAGAAGAGAGGGAATGCTGCGTGATAATTAGAACGCACTGGGCTGTGCGTAATGTGACAGGCACAAGAATGTGACGCCGAACAAAGAAGCAGACTTCTTTGTTCGGCGTCACATCGCCGCGATGTGTGGTCCTGTAATAAAACCAGCACATCCGTTTTGCACACAGATATCTGGTTCCGTTCCTGGGCCATGCGTGAATGGCACACCTCGGCTTAATGTGTAGTTGTCGACGGGGGGGGGGGGGGGGGCCGCGGGGTGTTACCGTCGTTTGTCCTTCACACAACTGTCTTACTGCACTGCTCACACACAGGGACCACATTTTAACAAATTCTAAACCGGGACACTTAATAACATTTAGGTGACAGGGGGAGGGGGGAGGGGGGGGGGAGAAGACAAACTCTTAAACTTGTCACGCAACAAAAAACCAGAGTAATTTACTACTACTACTACTACTACTACTACTACTACTACTACTACGAGATAACGCAGACAAAAATTATTACAGACACAATAACAATAAAAGGATGAAAGATAAAGGTAAAGGTCTCCCTAGAACAGGCCACGAAGGCCCAGAGGGGTAGTAGAGGTATAGCTCTACTCTTTCTTTAACCTCGGCACTAGATGAGGGTGGGTGGTCAACTCCACGCCCCTGCCGCTTTGCCCCCGGGGAAATACACAAAAATAATAATATTTGTTATTATTATTATTATTATTATTATTATTATTATACTCAACCTCAGACACTCAGTTCACTCACTGATTCCTCTTTACATATCCGATCCTCACCTTGCGCAGTCTCAGTCTACACTCTACAATCACCAAACTACACATCTTCCTCTCCCTCTACTGTTCCTTCCTGTTAGTCACTGGCTGACGGCTCTCCTGCTACTGTAGCTACTTTCTTCCACTGTGGGAAAGTCAAAATGTTCGTACACACTGCAACAAAATGTCGTGTTTTTATGACTCGGGGGGGAAAAACCTGGGAATTTTGGCGACCCGAACCAAATTTTTAAAACCCATAAAACCAGGACGAATGGATCCATACTCATACACGATCCCACAACACGTTTCGTCCGAAAACAGCGAGGTCATCATCAGGAAAGTCCCTCAATGTCAATTCTAGTGTGACAAATACAGCAATAAACAGACGTGTCGTTAACGTATGTATATATATAGCACAGCACAGAACGGGATGTCTTACTGTACTTTGAGTTACGTTTCCTACACACGACGTTTCGGTACCTGGATCTGCTTCTATCTTCTCGCGAAATAATATCTAAAAACTAATCTGTTGGATCAGTTACACTGATCTTGTATCTATCCCCAGACAGCTTGGATTACGTCACTCTAATTTACCCGACAGAACTGGGACATTATTTTATCTGACAACTGGCATTTCTCTTCATTCTGACCGTTTCGTTCGCCACTATTCCAATCTGCCACTGAGCCGGGATGCACGAGTTCAACTCCAATACACCGCAGTTAATATTCAGTTTTTACTGCTGGAAGTGTTTTGTTTCTGCTCCCAGACAAGCTGATTGTTGTACGTCGAGCTGCTGGTGGGTTTTATAAGTTACGCGAGCCGACGAGAAGTGACTAGTGACTAGAAGCTTTTCAAGGAGGAGTCTGCTCCATGGAGTTAGCTATACGGATAACAATTGGAGTTAGCTATACGGATAACAATTGGAGTTAGCTATATGGATAACAATTGGAGTTAGCTATACGGATAACAATTGGAGTTAGCCATACGGATAACAATTGGAGTTAGCTATACGGATAACAATTGGAGTTAGCTATACGGATAACAATTGGAGTTAGCTATACGGATAACAATTGGAGTTAGCTATACGGATAACAATTGGAGTTAGCTATACGGATAACAATTTAATTCATAAGAAATGAATCTGGCTACATTTTCAAAACGTTAAGAAACACAAAGCAGAGGGCAACAATTGTGGCGATTGCTTCGGTTTTGTTTAATTATCCGTGAAAACCAGAAATATGTGAGAATGAGATAAGAGTGAGCAGTAAGTAGCAGTGAGCAGTATAGCAGTGACAGTAGTAGCAGTGAGCAGTAAGTAGCAGTGAGCAGTAAGTAGCAGTGAGCAGTAAGTAGCAGAGCAGTAAGTACAGTGAGCAGTAAGTAGCAGTGAGCAGTAAGTAGCAGTGAGCAGTAAGTAGCAGTGAGCAGTAAGTAGCAGTGAGCAGTAAGTAGCAGTGAGCAGTAGAGCTAGCAGTGAAACAGTAAGTAGCAGTGAGCAGTAAGTAGCAGTGAGCAGTAAGTAGCAGTGAGCAGTAAGTAGCAGTGAGCAGTAAGTAGCAGTGAGCAGGTAAGTAGCAGTGAGCAGTAAATAGCAGTAGCAGTAAGTAGCATAGCAGTAAGTAGCAGTGAGCATAATAGCAGTGAGAGTAAGTAGCAGTGAGCAGTAAGTAGAGTGACAGTAAGTAGCAGTGAGCAGTATACAGACGTAAGTAGCAGTGAGCAGTAAGTAGCAGTGAGCAGTAAGTAGCAGTGAGCAGTAAGTAAGCAGTGAGCAGTAAGTAGCAGTGAGCAGTAAGTAGCAGTGAGCAGTAAGTAGCAGTGAGCAGTAAGTAGCAGTGAGCAGTAAGTAGCAGTGAGCAGTAAGTAGCAGTGAGCAGTAAGTAGCAGTGAGCAGTAAGTAGCAGTGAGCAGTAAGTAGCAGTGAGCAGTAAGTAGCAGTGAGCTACAGTAAGTAGCAGTGATAGCAGTAAGTAGCAGTGAGCAGTAAGTGCAGTGAGCAGTAAGTAGCAGTGAGCAGTAAGTAGCAGTGAGCAGTAAGTAGCAGTGAGCAGTAAGTAGCAGTGCAGCAGTAAGTAGCAGTGAGCAGTAAGTAGCAGTGAGCAGTAAGTAGCAGTGAGCAGTAAGTAGCAGTGAGCAGTAAGTAGCAGTGAGCAGTAAGTAGCAGTGGTAGAGCGAGTCAGTAGCAGTAAGTAGCAGTGAGCAGTAAGTAGCAGTGAGCAGTAAGTAGCAGTGAGCAGTATAGTAGCAGTGAGCAGTAAGTAGCCAGTGAGCAGTAAGTAGCAGTGAGCAGTAAGTAGCAGTGAGCAGTAAGTAGCAGTGAGCAGTAAGTAGCAGTGAGCAGTAAGTAGCAGTGAGCAGTAAGTAGCAGTGAGCAGTAAGTGCAGTGAGCAGTAAGTAGCAGTGAGCAGTAAGTAGCAGTGAGCAGTAAAGTACGAGTGTGAGCAGTGTAAGTAGCAGTGAGCAGTAAGTAGCAGTGAGCAGTAAGTAGCAGTGAGCAGTAAGTAGCAGTGAGCAGTAAGTAGCAGTGAGCAGTAAGTAGCATGAGCAGTTAGGAGCAGTGAGCAGTAAGTAGCAGTGAGCAGTAAGTAGCAGTGAGCAGTAAGTAGCAGTGAGCAGTAAGTAGCAGTGAGCAGTAAGTAGCAGTGAGCAGTAAGTAGCAGGTGTGAGAGCAGTAAGTAGCAGTGAGCAGTAAGTAGCAGTGAGCAGTAAGTAGCAGTGAGCAGTAAGTAGCAGTGAGCAGTAAGTAGCAGTGAGCAGTAAGTAGCAGTGAGCAGTAAGTAGCAGTGAGCAGTAAGTAGCAGTGAGCAGTAAGTAGCAGTGAGCAGTAAGTAGCATGTCAGCAGTAAGTAGCAGTCAGCAGTAAGTAGCAGTGAGCAGTAAGTAGCAGTGAGCAGTAAGTAGCAGTGAGCAGTAAGTAGCAGTGAGCAGTAGTAGCAGTAAGTACAGTACGTGAGCAGTAAGTAGCAGTGAGCAGTAAGTAGCAGTGAGCAGTAGTAGCAGTAGCAGTAGTAGCAGTGAGCAGTAAGTAGCAGTGAGCAGTAAGTAGCTACAGTGAGCAGTAAGCAGCAGTGAGCAGTAAGTAGCAGTGAGCAGTAAGTAGCAGTGAGCAGTAAGTAGCAGTGAGCAGTAAGTAGCAGTGAGCAGTATGCATAGCAGTATAGCAGTGAGCAGTATAAGTAGCAGTGAGCATAGTACAGTAGCAGTAGTCAGTGAGCAGTAAGTAGCAGTGAGCAGTATAGAGTAGCAGTGAGCAGTAAGTAGCAGTGAGCAGTAAGTAGCAGTGAGCAGTAAGTAGCAGTGAGCAGTAAGTAGCAGTGAGCAGTAAGTAGCAGTGCATAGTAGCAGTGAGCTAAGTAGCAGTGAGCAGTAAGTAGCAGTGAGCAGTAAGTAGCAGTGAGCAGTAGTAGCAGTGAGCAGTAAGTAGCAGTAGCAGTAAGTAGCAGTGAGCAGTAAGTAGCAGTGAGCAGTAAGTAGCAGTGAGCATGTAAGTAGCAGTAGTGCAGCATAGTAGCAGTGAGCAGTAAGTAGCAGTGAGCAGTAAGTAGCAGTGAGCAGTAAGTACATGAGCAGTAAGTAGAGCATTGCAGTAAGTATGCAGTGAGCAGTAAGCTAGCAGTGAGCAGTAAGTAGCAGTCAGCTAAGTAAGTGAGCAGTAAGCAGCATGAGCATAAGTAGCAGTCAGCAGTAAGTAGCAGTCAGCAGTAAGTAGCATCAGTAAGTACTCAGCAGTAAGTAGCAGTCAGCAGTAAGTAGCAGTGAGCAGTAAGTAGCAGTGAGCAGTAAGTAGCAGTGAGCAGTAAGTACAGTGAGCAGTAAGTAGCAGTGGCAGTAAGTAGCAGTGAGCAGTAAGTAGCAGTGAGCAGTAAGTAGCAGTGAGCAGTAAGTAGCAGTGAGCAGTAAGTAGCAGTCAGCAGTAAGTAGCAGTGAGCAGTAAGTAGCAGTGAGCAGTAAGTAAGAGCAGTGAGCAGTAAGTAGCAGTGAGCAGTAAGTAGCAGTGAGCAGTAAGTAGCAGTCAGCAGTAAGTAGCAGTCAGCAGTAAGTAGCAGTGAGCAGTAAGTAGCAGTGAGCAGTAAGTAGCAGTCAGCAGTAAGTAGCAGTGTGTCATTTCTCTCCACAACAGTTTTAGTTACAACATTTTCCGCTCCGATAAACGTCTAGGTAACCGAACTGCAGCCGCGCGCAGAAATGTATGTCTGTCTGCAAAGTATCCGGAACTGTTGTAAACTAACTTTAAATGGCTCCACAAATTTTGAGATAACTCTCCAAAATAACGTGCAAGAGTCGGTCGATGGAAGGTTACACGTGGACACTGCAGATTACACGTGAACACTGCAGGTTACACGTGAACACTGTAGGTTACACGTGAACACTGTAGGTTACACGTGGACACTGTAGGTTACACGTGGACACTAGGTTACACGTGGACACTGTAGGTTACACGTGGACACTAGGTTACAGGTGGTCACTGTAGGTTACACGTGAACACTGTAGGTTACACGTGAACACTGTAGGTTACACGTGGACACTGTAGGTTACACGTGGACACTGCAGGTTACACGTGAACACTGTAGGTTACACGTGGACACTGTAGGTTACACGTGGACACTAGGTTACACGTGGACACTGTAGGTTACACGTGGACACTAGGTTACACGTGGTCACTGTAGGTTACACGTGAACACTGTAGGTTACACGTGAACACTGTAGGTTACACGTGGACACTGCAGGTTACACGTGGACACTGCAGGTTACACGTGAACACTGTAGGTTACACGTGGACACTGTAGGTTACACGTGGACACTGTAGGTTACACGTGGACACTAGGTTACACGTGGTCACTGTAGGTTACACGTGGACATCGTAGCTGAAGGTGGGAAACATCAACTTTATCCGCAGAATTTTCAACTTGAAGTCTCTTTTTTCTTTTCCAATGGCTCGACAGCCCCTTGGGGGCCTAGGCCGCCTCATTTTTCGAGGCTTCACGATCACACTCAGACACACCACACTCGGTAGGACTCCTCTGGACAATTGATCAGCCCGTCGCAGAGACCTCTACGTGACAACACACAACATTCACAACAGACAGACATCCATGCCCCCGGCGGGATTCGAACCCACAATCCCAGTAAGCGAGCGGCCGAAGACCCACGTCTTAGACCGCACGGCCAATGGGATCGGCCTTGAAGTCTCCAGTAATTCCAAAATCATTACGATTTTCGTTTTCCATAGCTGTTGAATTCAGTGAGGCATAGCAAAAAGTTGGAGGTACAAAATATCGGAAACGTCGAAAAGTAATTATATGCTGAAAGTCTATCATCCGAGATGTTATACAATTCTTGGTTATACATGCAATAAGCTGATATCAAGAACAGTTAAGTGCAAAAAACCGCATAAGAAATATAAAAGGGCAGTGGGCAGCCCATGTAGAAAGCATGAGGGCTAACAATATAATGCAATGTCGCTGTACAAGTCCACTAGCAGATCTGGACACGCGCTAGAACCTCCAGGCCATCCATACTCATCGCTACGTCACGGTACAAGTACAGTTGTGCCTCTGTTTAATCAAGCACTACTACGCCATTAAAACGTATGGGGTGGAGATAAAGCTCCACGCATTCTTAATCTCGATAGCTACCCGATAGCGATGAGCGGTCAGCTTAACGTGTGGGTCATGGTAACCACGACAGGTGGGCCCCGCAGCCACTGTGGGGCCACAGCTGGTGTGGACGTCATGGGGAACAGACGCAGCTCTTACCTCTGTTGGGGACTGAACTCCGATTCCTCTGTCATCCAGCCCGTAACCTAGTCACTATACCAACTGAGCTATTTCGATTCGTTAGCATTCTTTTTAAATAAAGAGATAAATTAATTTGCTAATTACTGTATTACGACAGGCAGGCAGACTTGCTGTAGAAAGTAGAATGCAGCAGTGACGGTAGAATTGTGAGAATTATTAGCAAAGTTCTGAGTGTGTCAGTTTCTGTATATTGTGAGAGCGCTGCAGAAATGAATATGAAGTGGGTCAGTGAGGAACTGAGGCGTGAGAAGCTGCGTGGCGCGCTGGATTACACGCCTTACAAGGCAGGTGTCAAGGAAGAATGACTATGGAGACTGACGCCGTGTATTCTGGTAGATGATCAACGTTTCGGAGAAACATACTTCTTCTTCAGGGTGGAAAGATGATGACACTAACTACAACAACTAATTCGCGCCATCCAGCAGCTACAGCCATTCAGCTGATCTATAAATTGTATGAGACCCGAAGGTTCATTACCGTGCCCACAAAAGTCAGCCAAAGGACCCTGTCCCGAGCCAGTTCAATCTAGTTCACACCATCACATCCCATTATTTATTATCGATTTCAATATTACACTTTTATCTATGCTTTGGGCTTCCAACTGGTGTGTAACTGAAATTGTGGGTGTATCTGCCATGCATGCTATGTGCCCTGCCCATTTGAACACCCTAATAATGTCTGGCAAAGAGAAGACGCTACAAATTATGAAGGCCCCCATTATGCAGTTATAAAAATAAACAGATTAAGATATACAGAACTATAATTTTGCCTGTTGTTTTGTGTGGGTGTGAAACTTGGTCTGTCACACTGAGGGAGGAACGTAAGATCAGCTGTTCGAAAACAGGCTGCTGAGGAAAATATTTGGATATCAGAAACACGACGTTAACATGACACTGGAGAAAATTTCGTAATAAGGAGCTTCATGATTTGTACCGCTCATCGAACATTATTTGAGTGATATAATCAAAGGGGGATGAGATGGGCGAGGCATGTGGCACGTAGGGATAGGGGAGAAATACATACATGGTTTTGGTGGGGATACCTGAAGGAAAGAGTCCACTTGGAAGACCTAGGCGTAGATGGGAGGATAATATTAAAATGGATACTAAGGAAATAGGATGGGACGGCGTAGATTGGATTCATCTGGCTCAGGATAGGTATGTGAGGCGGAGTGTTGTGAACACGGTGATGAACATTCTGATTCCATAAAATGCGGGGGATTTCTTGAAGAGCTGAGGAACTGTCAGCTTCTCAAGACTGGTCTGTGCAGTTGGCTAGCCCTCATCAGTCAGTGCCTCCGTCTGCACTGGACGTTACTGTTCTTATATGGAGCTGTCACTGTGCTGCATTGATACACGGCACGAAGGCGAAGGGAAAGGAGAGGTGGCAGAACTCCGCGCGTTTTTGACTACAGCACTAAGAGCGAGCGGTTGTTCAGCTTCGCGCCCAAGCTGCTTTATCCCGGGGGGAGGGGAGCCCCGGTACCCATTAGAGATAAGACTGGGTGGGTCCCGGGGTCAATCTGGACGCAGCAACGACGAGGAAAATATCTGTCTCCGCTGGGAGTCAAATTCAGACTGCCCATAGCTTTTTGTGAGTTAGTGAATGAGACGCTGTCAGACAGACGCCGTGTACCGTCGATTTCAGGGTGATCGTTCAATGACGAACTGGTAAGACCTGGAAGTGGCGGCGGAGGTCTAATGGAGGAATTTGTCTGGAGTGACTGAGGTAAACCTCATAAAGCAGTCTGTGTCCTAGATCAGGCGTTTTAAAGTACACCAACCTGCTCTGCATCAGTCACTACAGCAACTGAGCTACATTCTTATGTAAGGTAAAGGTAAAGTTCACCCTATAACAGGCCATGAAGGCCCAGAGGGTGAGTAGAGGTATAGCTCTACTCTTTCTTTAACCTCGGCACTAGATGCGGTAAGTGGTCAACTCCACGCCCAGGCCGCTTTACCCCCGGGAATGACACGGTACCCATTGTACAGGAGGTTGGGTAGGCCCCAGGGCCGGTCTGGACGGGTGCTGAAAATCTCGCCCCCACCGGGATTCGATCCCCGGACCGTCCATTCTGTAGCAAGTCGCTATACCGACTGAGCTATCGCGGCCCACTGCATTCTTATGTACCCTCATGCTGATAGAAACTTCACGGAGGAAACGTCCCTTGTAACGAGGCTCTCTGCAGACACTCGCTGTTGTCACGTTTCACTGTCCGTTATCTCAACCCCCCCCCTCCCCTTCCCCTTCCTCCAACACTTAACCAACTACAAGTTAACAAACACGGACGTCCGGCACTGGGATTTCCCTGTAACTGCGGTTGACGCTACAGCACTGATGACATTCGCTTTTTCCCCCTACAATCGTTTTAAATTTGTGTCTCATTGTAACAAACAACAGACACCAGCCTGTGAGGGCAGTGCGTTACTAACAATGGGCAATTGGACTTCTAATTCGCGTATTGTTTGGTGAATTTGTATTATACAGCGCTTTGACATACACTGTTCACAACATTTAAACGAATTCTTTTAAAGTCTTAAAAAAAAAAAAACACCAGTTCGCTCT
Source organism: Reticulitermes speratus (assembly GCA_021186555.1). Taxonomy (NCBI): domain Eukaryota; kingdom Metazoa; phylum Arthropoda; class Insecta; order Blattodea; family Rhinotermitidae; genus Reticulitermes; species Reticulitermes speratus. The sequence goes on along the minus strand of JAJKFL010000042.1, from coordinate 49,695,789 downwards.
TACTGCAAGCCAAACAGTCTTCAGTCCTGTTACGAACATTTGTCAAACCTAAAAACCTAAAAATTAAGATATAAATATAACATTTCAGGCTCACGCAGCGGTGTAATTCATGCCTTCCCTCTTCTGTGATGTTACACAGCGTGGGTTGGTAGCTGGTTACTGTCCTCTCGGGACAAAGTATTGGTCCCATCTTCAAGGGTCACCGAACCGACAGGTTGTCCCGAAACGTCGTTAATCAACTACCAACCCAGGCTGCGTAACATCCCAGAAGAGAGAAGACCTCGTAAATATAACTTCACTCCTTGTTTTAGCCCTACACAGACGAAAAACTCCCCCCCCCCTGCTGACACAACGTCTGTAACGTGACGCCGTGTAGGTTAGTAAATAGGTACTAATGTTTCGCATAAACCTGCTGCCTGTTTCTTCGACAGATGCAGGCAGAAGTTTGGTCAGAAAATCTGAAGGCAAGAGCGTGTGTGCGGTCTAAACAGCTGCCAGCTGCCATGTCACGGCACGGCTAGCACACAGGCCTGCTCTTAGCTGAATTATATCAGCTGCCATGTCACGGCACGGCTAGCACACAGGCCGCTCTTAGCTGAATTATATCAGCTGCCATGTCACGGCACAGCTAGCACACAGGCCTGCTCTTAGCTGAATTATATCAGCTGCCATGTCACGGCACAGCTAGCACACAGGCCTGCTCTTAGCTGAATTATATCAGCTGCCATGTCACGGCACAGCTAGCACACAGGCCTGCTCTTAGCTGAATTATATCAGCTGCCATGTCACGGCACAGCTAGCACACAGGCCTGCTCTTAGCTGAATTATATCAGCTGCCATGTCACGGCACAGCTAGCACACAGGCCTGCTCTTAGCTGAATTATATCAGCTGCCATGTCACGGCACAGCTAGCACACAGGCCTGCTCTTAGCTGAATTATATCAGCTGCCATGTCACGGCACAGCTAGCACACAGGCCTGCTCTTAGCTGAATTATATCAGCTGCCATGTCACGGCACAGCTAGCACACAGGCCTGCTCTTAGCTGAATTATATCAGCTGCCATGTCACGGCACAGCTAGCACACAGGCCTGCTCTTACTGAATTATATCAGCTGCCATGTCACGGCACAGCTAGCACACAGGCCTGCTCTTAGCTGAATTATATCAGCTGCCATGTCACGGCACAGCTAGCACACAGGCCTGCTCTTAGCTGAATTATATCAGCTGCCATGTCACGGCACAGCTAGCACAGAGGCCTGCTCTTAGCTGAATTATATCAGCTGCCATGTCACGGCACAGCTAGCACACAGGCCTGCTCTTAGCTGAATTATATCAGCTGCCATGTCACGGCACAGCTAGCACACAGGCCCTGCTCTTAGCTGAATTATATCAGCTGCCATGTCACGGCACAGCTAGCACACAGGCCTGCTCTTAGCTGAATTATATCAGCTGCCATGTCACGGCACGCTAGCACACAGGCCTGCTCTTAGCTGAATTATATCAGCTGCCATGTCACGGCACAGCTAGCACACAGGCCTGCTCTTAACTGAATTATATCAGCTGCCATGTCACGGCACAGCTAGCACACAGGCCTGCTCTTAGCTGAATTATATCAGCTGCCATGTCACGGCACAGCTAGCACACAGGCCTGCTCTTAGCTGAATTATATCAGCTGCCATGTCACGGCACAGCTAGCACACAGGCCCGCTCGTTAACTGAATTATATCAGCTGCCATGTCACGGCACAGCTAGCACACAGGCCTGCTCTTAGCTGAATTATATCAGCTGCCATGTCACGGCACAGCTAGCACACAGGCCTGCTCGTTAACTGAATTATATCAGCTGCCATGTCACGGCACAGCTAGCACACAGGCCCGCTCGTTAACTGAATTATATCAGCTGCCATGTCACGGCACAGCTAGCACACAGGCCTGCTCTTAGCTGAATTATATCAGCTGCCATGTCACGGCACAGCTAGCACACAGGCCTGCTCTTAGCTGAATTATATCAGCTGCCATGTCACGGCACAGCTAGCACACAGGCCTGCTCTTAGCTGAATTATATCAGCTGCCATGTCACGGCACAGCTAGCACACAGGCCTGCTCTTAGCTGAATTATATCAGCTGCCATGTCACGGCACAGCTAGCACACAGGCCTGCTCTTAGCTGAATTATATCAGCTGCCATGTCACGGCACAGCTAGCACACAGGCCTGCTCTTAGCTGAATTATATCAGCTGCCATGTCACGGCACAGCTAGCACACAGGCCTGCTCTTAGCTGAATTATATCAGCTGCCATGTCACGGCACAGCTAGCACACAGGCCTGCTCTTAGCTGAATTATATCAGCTGCCATGTCACGGCACAGCTAGCACACAGGCCTGCTCTTAGCTGAATTATATCAGCTGCCATGTCACGGCACAGCTAGCACACAGGCCTGCTCTTAGCTGAATTATATCAGCTGCCATGTCACGACACAGCTAGCACACAGGCCCGCTCGTTAACTGAATTATATCAGCTGCCATGTCACGGCACAGCTAGCACACAGGCCTGCTCTTAGCTGAATTATATCAGCTGCCATGTCACGGCACAGCTAGCACACAGGCCTGCTCTTAGCTGAATTATATCAGCTGCCATGTCACGGCACAGCTAGCACACAGGCCTGCTCTTAGCTGAATTATATCAGCTGCCATGTCACGACACAGCTAGCACACAGGCCTGCTCTTAGCTGAATTATATCAGCTGCCATGTCACGGCACAGCTAGCACACAGCCCGCTCGTTAACTGAATTATATCACCACTTTGTACACAAACGCCTCACAGTGCAGCTTGGTCCTGCCACCTGCCTGCGCAGACCAAAATTACAGCTCCCACGGACATATCGGTGGAAAAGTTGGCACTACTGCTTGGTACTGGGGGGCAGGGGGTCCCCGGGTTCAAATCTAGGCCTGGAACTCGGCTATCCTCACTGTGTCTCTTCGTAATTCCCATCAGTGTCCCCCCGGGGGAATATCGCGATTGGCCACGACCGCTTCCTTCCACATCCTAACCATTTCAAAATGCCTCTGTTATCTACATGTAAACTCGCATTCAGCGGCATCCAAAACATCTCACTGATTTCGATCAAACTCGGTATGATAGACCGAAAAGAAAATTTTGTTAAAATCACCTTGATTTTAGATTTCTTTCATTCACTCTGTGGGCCGCGATAGCTCAGTCGGTATAGCGAATCGCTACGAGCTGGATGGTCCGGGGATCGAATCCCGGTGGGGGCGAGATTTTCAGCACCCGTCCAGACCGGCCCTGGGGCCTACCCAACCTCCTGTACAATACGTACCGGGTCATTCCCGGGGGTAAAACGGCCGGGGCGTGGCGTTGACCACCCACCTCCATCTAGTGCCGAGGTTAAAGAAAGAGTAGAGCTATACCTCTACTCCCCCTCTGGGCCTTCATGGCCTGTTCTAGGGTGACCTTTACCTTTTTTTCATTCACTTTAAGAACTATTTTAGTTAAGGGCCTAAATTAGTTTTTAGGAGGTTCTTGCCTGCGTCGTGAAGAATTCTGACGGCTGTACAGTCCGAGACACAAGCAGCGCGGCTTAATAAACACACACATCTTTCTATCACACTGCTATCATTCCGAATTTCGCTGGGCACAGATGCAGCTGCGTTTGCTAATGTAGGAACAAAAACCGTCACACAGATACGATACGCTTTTTAAAACCCACCTGCCTATTTGGATGCTACGTGCTACCTATTTGGATGCTACGTGCTACCTATTTGGATTATACGTGCTACCTATTTGATGATACGTGCTACCTATTTGGATGCTACGTGCTACCTATTTGGATGCTACGTGCTACCTATTTGGATGATACGTGCTACCTATTTGGATGCTACGTGCTACCTATTTGGATGATACGTGCTACCTATTTGGATGCTACGTGCTACCTATTTGGATGCTACCTGCTACCTATTTGGATGCTACGTGCTACCTATTTGGATGATACGTGCTACCTATTTGGATGCTACGTGCTACCTATTTGGATGCTACGTGCTACCTATTTGGATGATACGTGCTACCTATTTGGCTTCATGCTACATGCTACCTATTTGGATGCTACATGCTACCTATTTGGATGATACGTGCTACCTATTTGGATGCTACGTGCTACCTATTTGGATGCTACGTGCTACTATTTGGATGCTACATGCTACGTATTTGGATGCTACATGCTACCTATTTGGATGCTACATGCTACCTATTTGGATGCTACATGCTACCTATTTGGATGCTACGTGCTACCTATTTGGATGCTACATGCTACCTATTTGGATGCTACATGCTACCTATTTGGATGCTACATGCTACCTATTTGGATGCTACGTGCTACCTATTTGGATGATACGTGCTACCTATTTGGATGCTACGTGCTACGTATTCCTTAAACAAAAATGAGAACAGCCTTGGACTGACAATGCACACCAAACATTTGCCATCAAACTGTCGTCAATTGATCAGTCAATAAAAATACTTAACACTCGTTCTGGACAGATGTAACTGAGCACAAAGACGTCGTGTATTTCGGTAGGTACCAAAGTTTCGGAGGAACGTACTGCCTCCATCTTCACGGTATAAGATTAAGCCGCAGGGGGAAAAACAGGTACAGATGTAGCAAAGCGAAACCAAGAACCGGAGCCCTCGGTGACGGGGTCACTTGGCTGTCATTGCTGTGATACCCTCAAAAAACTGGATAAGTTTCAAAATTTAGTTCTTGTCCCAAAAAAAAGAGCTACAATTTACCGTAACGCCATAACTACCTACAAAATCTACGTTAAGTGGCTTTAAGGTAATCCAATTACCAATCTGTCATCACTAAACACCTCTATACCATCAGCACTGACCACTGACCAACAACACTTCACAGCACTCAACACGTATTTTGTACTATACACTTCTCCACTACACATTCCCTTCTTCCTCATTTTCCATCATTATCTCTCAACAAAACACAACAATCGACATTTTTAATCCCGTACACAAACTTTACTCATTGTTGCGATGCACGAGCACAACAATGTGAATTCCGAACAGCCGCCGGGCAATAAAAAAAGTACGAACGCGACACTGGACTAGTACTGGCCGTATGTAATTAATTGTGTACGCGAACTGGCATCACTGCTGCAATCTGTCGATCCACTCACTAGCTCACATCCTGGCGATGGACTACTGCAAGCTTTCCTTTTTGTTTCCTATATAATAAAGGGGAAGTTGCGTGTGCGTTGCTATAATGCTCAGAACCCGTGTGGGAGCAGCGTGCTGAGTATGCTAATGACAGCAATAAACTTCTTATAATGTGCGCTACAATCAGAATCATAAAGCAGTGGCAAAGGGAACAATACCACCTTCTTCTTCTTGACCTATTCCGGCTACAAACTGTATCTTTATTTATATCCTGACCAAGGCGAATGGTTGTGTGGCGGAAAAAGGAACTAGGGCTCGTTATTGAGAGACACCACTGCGTTTATCGGCTACTCTACCGCCCTCTGGGGTTGGATAACTACAGTCCATGGTCACGATATTTGTAAAAATAACGTTCATGAAGATTACATGCACATGAGGCTGACCGCGAACGGCGTTTTTTTTTTTTTTGCATGACAACCTTCAGCGCGAGTCTCACAAACTTTACGGCCCTCCTACCTCAATCACATGATTACAGCTGCTACGTAAGCAGAATATTGGCACCTCCACCGCTCTGATTGCAGAAACACTGATCTACGCGCACACGACTTCGCGCAGTCTTCCAACTTATGACGTCAGCCTAGGCTATCTAACGTTAGCTGCGCCTGAGGCTGGAGACTATGTGGAATTAATCCTGCTATAGTTGGATGAACAGAAATAGGAAGATATCAAACAAAGGAACAGTATTTCTCTTAAGGCATGTCTGCCGTTCAAGCTGTTCCTACGTTCGTCTAGCTGACCACTCCTGCTATATAATGTCGCATAAATAGCAAATAATGCATTAAAACACGACCGTTGCAGTCCTGTGAGGTTGGCATTCCCTGCTTCCTTCTCTGGAGGTCCCATATTCGTATCTCGGACAAGTCACTGGCTATCCTGAGATTTTTCGCGGTTTTCCTCACTACCTCCAGGCAAATGTCAGGAGAGTGCCTCAAATTGGGTCACGACCGCCTCCTGCCACATCCCTTCCCGAAACTGAACTGTTATAATGTATCTGTCCGTCTCTTTTCACTTCTAACTGTTTTCCATTTCCCTTCCCGGTCAAGATCTGTTTTCTGTACGTCTGTGTTGTGTCTTCACATCGCACGAGGGCATACGGACGGACAGACGGACGGCACAAGCTGTTAAATTAATGAGCGCGTTTCGCTAGACTGTGCCTCAAATTCACATTCCAAAAATTCCTTGGACAACAAACTGCGTCATGATGGCCTAGAACAGGGCTGACCAACATGCGGCCGTAGAGGAATGTATTTGCGGCCCTCGGGCACCTGAATAGTTTCAATAATACAATTTGTTTGTAAATAACGGAGTTCTAATTAATTCAATCCTACCTCCCCCCTTTTCGAAATATGTATACAAAATAATTTAGGCAATTACTGTTATTTACTTACTTACAGTTATAACTTACTGTTCTTTTTCTACGTGTGGCCCTTTGCCATAAAAAGTTTGGACGCCCATGGCCTAGAACTTCGACGTTTCGGAATCTATAACTTTGAACACCGTGGAAAAATTTTACACATATAACCTCAGCAAAAAAAAAAAAAACTTACACGATAACCACATCGTCACCAAAAACGCGACGTCTGATACGATACTCACAGACATCCAAGAAAACACCCACCACACAGGCAACCCAATCCACTACACACACCACGACGGCAAGAACTACCGTGTAAGTAGATACACAATAAACCAAAACCCGCATTACGTTACAGCATAAACCTGAAGATGACCTATACAGGTCAAAACATGTGTTAAAAGGTCATACGTATCATACTTGCATGTAATAATAGTGCAATATTGTTGTGCAGCTAAGGAAACAACTTCTGTTTAGAGCACGCAGTGGCGCAGTTGGTTGAGGCACTCGCGACAAGCCGGAAGGTCGCGGGTTCGATTCCCTATGGTGTCATTGGAATTTTTCATTGACATAATCCTTTAGGTCGCACTATGGCCCTGGGGTTGACTCAGCATCTAACAGAAATGAGTACCAGGAATATTTCCTAGGGAGTAAAGTCGGCCGGTGAGTAGGGCTGACAACCTTACCACCTTCATGTGCCGATTGTCTAGAAATCTGGGAGCCTAACCTCCTGGAACCCTAAGGGCCTGTCTAGGTCTGTAATGGGATTGCTTTACATTTCTGTTTAAGGAACAGTCACGTCACACTGCATGGGGAAATAATCGCTGTTTATTGTAGGAACAATAACGAGCGTATAAATACAACGTGTGGATAAAATGCAGAGTTTGTGGATGTTAAAGAGTGTGCTAAATACAGCAAGTAGCAATTGTGCTTTAAACAGTGAACGGATTTACAAGAAACAAGAGGCAGTAAAACATATCGAGAGGTGCCCACAGACAACTCAGTAGCTATGTGCACCACAAGGAATCGGTGCACTGTGTTTGTGTTTCGTATGACAACCAGTAGCTATGTGCACCACAAGGAACGGTGCACAGTGCTTGTTCGTGACAACTTGTGCTATGTGAAAGGAACTGCACATCGACGACACACCGTCACTCATCACACAGGGCTGGGGCACATATTCAACAGACCATAAGCTACGTCACCAAGAACTCACAGGCCTGTGCAAACAGTAACTGCACACACTAAGCACTCACTCAATCAGCACGCTGTCACAACAACAGCACACACTAAGCACTCACTCAATCAGCACGGCTGTCACAACAACTGCACACACTAAGCACTCACTCAATCAGCACGCTGTCACAACAACAGCACACACTAAGCACTCATCAATCACAGGCTGTCACAACAACTGCACACACTAAGCACTCAATCAACAGCAGCTGTCACAACAACTGCACACACTAAGCACTCACTCAATCAGCACGCTGTCACAACAACGCACACACTAAGCACTCACTCAATCAGCACGCTGTCACAACAACGCACACACTAAGCACTCACTCAATCAGCACGCTGTCACAACAACTGCACACACTAACAGCACTCAATCAGCACGCTGTCACAACAACTGCACACACTAAGCACTCACAATCAGCACGCTGTCACAACAACATGCACACACTAAGCACTCACTCAATCAGCACGCTGTCACAACAACGCACACACAAGCACTCACTCAATCAGCACGCTGTCACAACAACTGCACACACTAAGCACTCACACATCAGCACGCTGTCACAACAACTGCACACACTAAGCACTCACAATCAGCACGCTGTCACAACAACTGCACACACTAAGCACTCACTCAATCAGCACGCTGTCACAACAACTGCACACACTAAGCACTCAATCAGCACGCTGTCACAACAACTGCACACACTAAGACACTCAATCAGCACGCTGTCACAACAACTGCACACACTAAGCACTCACTCAATCAGCACGCTGTCACAACAACTGCACACACTAAGCACTCACTCAATCAGCACACTGTCACAACAACTGCACACACTAAGCACTCACTCAATCAGCACGCTGTCACAACAACTGCACACACTAAGCACTCACTCAATCAGCACGCTGTCACAACAACTGCACACACTAAGCACTCACTCAATCAGCACGCTGTCACAACCTGCACACACTAAGCACTCACTCAATCAGCACGCTGTCACAACAACTGCACACACTAAGCACTCACTCAATCAGCAGGCTGTCACAACAACTGCACACACTAAGCACTCACTCAATCAGCACGCTGTCACAACAACTGCACACACTAAGCACTCACTCAATCAGCAGTGTCACAACACAGCACACACTAAGCACTCAATCAGCAGGCTGTCACAACTGCACACACTAAGCACTCACTCAATCAGCACGCTGTCACAACAACTGCACACACTAAGCACTCACTCAATCAGCACGCTGTCACAACTGCACACACGAAGCACTCAATCAGCAGGCTGTCACAACTGCACACACTAAGCACTCACTCAATCAGCACGCTGTCACAACAACTGCACACACTAAGTACTCACTCATCAGCACGCTGTCACAACAACTGCACACACGAAGCACTCATCAGCACGCTGTCACAACAACAGCACACACTAAGCACTCACTCAATCAGCACGCTGTCACAACAACTGCACACACGAAGCACTCAATCACACGCTGTCACAACAACTGCACACACTAAGCACTCAATCAGCACGCTGTCACAACAACAGCACACACTAAGCACTAACTCAATCAGCAGCTGTCACAACAACTGCACACACTAAGCACTCACTCAATCAGCACGCTGTCACAACTGCACACACTAAGCACTCACTCATCAGCACGCTGTCACAACAACTGCACACACAAGCACTCAATCAGCACGCTGTCACAACAACTAGCACACACTAAGCACTCACTCAATCAGCACGCTGTCACAACAACTGCACACACTAAGCACTCACTCAATCAGCACGCTGTCACAACAACAGCACACACTAAGCACTCACTCAATCAGCACGCTGTCACAACAACTGCACACACTAAGCACTCACTCAATCAGCACACTGTCACAACAACTGCACACACTAAGCACTCACTCAATCAGCACGCTGTCACAACAACTGCACACACGAAGCACTCACGTAATCAGCACACTGTCACAACAACTGCACACACGAAGCACTCACTCAATCAGCACGCTGTCACAACAACTGCACACACTAAGCACTCACTCAATCAGCACACTGTCACAACAACTGCACACACTAAGCACTCACTCAATCAGCACGCTGTCACAAGTCCACGGTTCCTCCAGACCACAAATTGCCGTATAACAAAGCAACACAGCAGTTCACATTACGGTCCAAACACAATAACATCATTTTGAATGTGTGCGCGTTATGGCCAGAAATCCATTAGCGATGTTCATTAAATGAGTATTGAGCCTCATTCATTTTCACAGCGCGTGTGATGGGTTCCGATAAACAGTCACTTCACAGACCCGAACTGCATCAAAATTTAATCAGCATTAGTCACATGGTAGTGTCTCACGAACTGCATATACTGCAGGGGCTCTAACCATATCTCGTACAGCCTTGCAATCCTACGACATAGACATCAGTGACACATATTTACGACCTGAATGTTGCAGTCAGCACAGTGAACAGGCTATGGGATTTCAGGCGAACGCAAGAAACCTCCGTCTTCACTAAATCATCCAGATCTGCTTTGAGGTTTAGCCAGCCTCCTATTCAAAAATACAATGGGTACCGGGTCTCTTTCCAGGGGATAAAGCCGCCGGGGCGTGGCGTTGACCGCCCACGCCCATCTAGTAAGTAAATGGTAAAGTTCTCCCTACAACAGTCCATGAAGGCCCAGAGGGGGAGTAGAGATATAGCTTACTCTTTCTTTAACCCGGGCATAGATGAGGTGGGTGGTCAACGCCACGCCCTGGCCGCTTTACCCCCGGGAATGACCCTGTACCCATTGTACAGGAGGCTGGGTAGGCCCCAGGCCGGTCTGGACGGTGCTGAAAATCTCGCCCCCACCGGATTCGATCCCCGGACGTCCACTCGTAGCGAGTCGCTATACCGACTGAGCTATCGCGGCCCATCTAGTACCGAGGTTAAAGAAAGAGTAGACCTATATCTCTACCCCCCTCTGGGCATTTATGGCCTGCACTAGGGTAAACTTTACCTTTACCTTGACCTATTCAATAAGTTAAGGGAACGGGGCGTGAAACTCAGCACTCAACTCCATCTAGTGCCGAGTTTAAGAATGAGTGGGGCTATACCTCCACTCGTGATGCAAAAACAAACCTGTATCAGCCCAGTAGGTACCAACTGTGACCCATCAAGTGCTAATCGTGTAAAGTGCAGCTTCACATCGGACCACAGTCACTGCCCACATTATTTGCACATCACCCACTCGTGAAGCCCAAATAGTGGGGGAGGGGGGGGACTGTTCTTGGAAGGCTTCACTCGCATTAGCTCAGGACAACGTCATCCTCTCTCCCCGCCTGGCGCAGCGGTTACTGGCCAAACATCAACACCAACACAGTTCTTGCTCCGTATCAACAAGCATCCACTTCAAAGAATTCGGTCACCCTGAACATAAAGGCAGTACGTTCCTCCGAAATGTCGGAGCATTCAACCATTACACACGGTACAGAAACCCAAAATAATACCACTATTTGATGTGGATGTATCTCCACCCACGATCCCAGTGGCCGCGCGGTTTAAGGCGTCCGTCTAAGGCCGTTCGCTTGCTGGGATTGCGGGTTCGAATCCCGCCGGGGTCATGGATGTTTGTGTTGTGTTTGTTGTAAGGACGGTAGTATGGAACGTAAAGTGACATGAAGGACGAAAGGATTTAAACAGTACAAAAATGGATCAAAGGAAAAAAAAACCCGGACAGGCCAAAAAGAAAAACCCCCGCCGGGGGCATGGGTACTTTTTCTGTTAGTCTTAGCTACTTTTCTTTTTGTAGTATGTGTGTTTTATTGTTTTTGTAAGTTTGTGTGTTGTTTTGAGTGTTTTGTGTTATTTTTGTGATCTATGTTATTCTGTGTTACGTGTCACTGTAGTACTACTGTCACTGTAGTACCACTGTCACTGTAGTACCACTGTCACTGTAGTACCACTGTCACTGTAGTACCATGTCACTGTAGTACCACTGTCACTGTAGTACCACTGTCACTGTAGTACCACTGCACTGTAGTACCACTGTCACTGTAGTACCACTGCCACTGTAGTACCACTGTCACTGTAGTACCACTGTCACTGTAGTACCACTGTCACTGTAGTACCACTGTCACTGTAGTACCACTGTCACTGTAGTACCACTGCCACTGTAGTACCACTGTCACTGTAGTACCACTGTCACTGTAGTACCACTGTCACTGTAGTACCACTGTCACTGTAGTACCACTGTCACTGTAGTACCACTGTCACTGTAGTACCACTGTCACTGTAGTACCACTGCCACTGTAGTACCACTGTCACTGTAGTACCACTGTCACTGTAGTACCACTGTCACTGTAGTACCACTGCCACTGTAGTACCACTGCCACTGTAGTACCACTGCCACTGTAGTACCACTGCCACTGTAGTACCACTGCCACTGTAGTACCACTGTCACTGTAGTACCACTGTCACTGTATTACCACTGTCACTGTATTACCACTGTCACTGTAGTACCACTGTCACCGTGTATAAACCCACTTGCAGTAATAAATAGTATATAATATCTGTCTCTTGTGAGTGTTGTGTGTTGTCAGGTAGAGGTCTCTGCGTCGAGCTGATCCCTCGTCCAGAGGAGCCCTACCGAGTGTGGTGTGTCTGAGTGTGATCGTGAAGCCTCGATAATGAGGAGGCCCTGGCCCACTAGGGGCTGTCGAGTCATTGGAATAGCTCTCCACCCATTCATTGGTTATCGTCGCTCAGCCGAAAGCTAAACAAAGTCTCCTCAGCTGTAATCACGCCAGTTTATGTCCGTCAAAAGTTGGACACTTATCGAACACCTGTTTCTGCAGCCTACGTCATTTCGAGGCTCTAGATTAAATATGGTTCTCACCTCACAAGATGGCGCTTCCGTCGCTTTGTTTCTAGTAGCTAGGTGAGCTGAATGAAAACCTCAAACTTTTCTTACCACGTAATTCAGTTGAGACAGATTCAGTACATCTTTGTAATTTTTTAACACACTGCCAGATATACCACACACAGTACACGCTTCAGACCCATGCTAATCACCTGCTGTGCCTACAGCTGAACACAGTACACGCTTCAGACCCATGCTAATCACCTGCTGTGCCTACAGCTGAACAACAGTACACGCTTCAGACCCATGCTAATCACCTGCTGTGCCTACAGCTGAACACAGTACACGCTTCAGACCCATGCTAATCACCTGCTGTGCCTACAGCTGAACACAGTACACGCTTCAGACCCATGCTAATCACCTGCTGTGCCTACAGCTGAACACAGTACACGCTTCAGACCCATGCTAATCACCTGCTGTGCCTACAGCTGAACACAGTACACGCTTCAGACCCATGCTAATCACCTGCTGTGCCTACAGCTGAACACAGTACACGCTTCAGACCCATGCTAATCACCTGCTGTGCCTACAGCTGAACACAGTACACGCTTCAGACCCATGCTAATCACCTGCTGTGCCTACAGCTGAACACAGTACACGCTTCAGACCCATGCTAATCACCTGCTGTGCCTACAACTGAACACAGTACACGCTTCAGACCCATGCTAATCACCTGCTGTGCCTACAGCTGAACACATTACACGCTTCAGACCCATGCTAATCACCTGCTGTGCCTACAGCTGAACACAGTACACGCTTCAGACCCATGCTAATCACCTGCTGTGCCTACAGCTGAACACAGTACACGCTTCAGACCCATGCTAATCACCTCTGCTGTGCCTACAGACTAACTGAACACAGTACACGCTTCAGACCCATGCTAATCACCTGCTGTGCCTACAGCTGAACACAGTACACGCTTCAGACCCATGCTAATCACCTGCTGTGCCTACAGCTGAACACAGTACAACGCTTCAGACCCATGCTAATCACCTGCTGTGCCTACAGCTGAACACAGTAAACACGCTCTCAGGACCCATGCTAATCACCTGCTGTCCTACAGCTGAACACAGTACAGTCTCGATTTTTTTTCCGCAGTTTAACGTTTCCATTGACTCGCCATTAAGTGAACTAAACTAAAGTTCACCCTAGAACACGCCATTAAGGCCCAGAGGGGGAGTAGAGATATAGCTGTACTCTTTCTTTAACCTCGGCTTTAGATGAGGGTGGGTGGTCAACTTCACGCCCCGGCAGCTTTACCCCAGGGAATGACCCGGTCCCCATTGTATAGGAGGCTGGGTAGGCCCCAGGGCCGGTCTGGACGGGTGCTGAAAATCTCGCCCCCACCGGAATTCGATCCCCGGACCGTCCAGCTCGTAGCGAGTCGCTATACCGACTGAGCTATCGCGGCCCACGACTCAACATTAGTTGCAGGAAATTAGGTAGTCCAGTTTTGTGGTGTCGTGTAACGGTATGACGTTCATACCAAGTTTGGTGAGAACTGGTGAAGGTGTTCAAAAGCTGACACGGACAGAACTGTGCTACCACTGCCGTACTTTCTCTCCCAACATGTCTGGTGACATCTCACGTAACTAACAACTGCAATACATTCGTCATATATGAGGTCATCATGGATTTCCAACGCGTATAGCAAGATCGTGCAGAGTGGAGGGGGGTGTAGCAGGACCAGAGGAGGGGGATGTTCAGCAGAAGGGTGCAACACTTCAACAAATTGGGCCCAACATCCTTTCCTTCTACAAACACAACAATCCCTCGCCAACCACGAGGGTAAAATAAAGTTTTCCCTGTGCTTAATCAAGCACAGCGCAATGAAGGCACAGGGGGAGTGGAGGTGTAACACCACGCATTCTTAACCTCAAAACTAGATGGATGTGAGTACTCAGCTTTATGCTCAGGCCGTTTTATCAACGAGGAAACAGGTCCCCCGGTAAACTGTATGGTTATAAAACACGACGGCTATTATACAGGGTGATTCAGAAGGAAAGGTCAATATATTGTTATGTGATAGTATCGGTCATTGTGAGAAAAAAAGTTTATATGAACATTTGTGTAATTCTGAATGGTTACCGATATAGAGCTGTTTGAATCTGCAGATACAAAAGCATTGTGAATGGTAATGAAGAGGGAGAAATTAGTTTATGTTAATTTAATTTTAATTTAATGTTTAAAATGGCAAATTTATTAAACAGAAATGACACATTTGTTACAGCTCACAATAAATGTTCCAAAATCCCACCGTCAACCTCAGTGCACTTTGCAACTCGTGTCCGAAGATCGCGTGTTGTTCGTCTGAGTTGATCTTCACGTTTCTTTATGCAGTCAGCAGCGTCCAAAATGTGACAAAGCAATTCGTCTGTGTATCCACCTTTGTTTTGTAAACTTCGTCCTTTATCCAACCCCAAAAACAAAACTGTAACGGAGTTAGGTCTGGACATTCAAACAGCTGTATCTCGGTAACCATTCACAATTAAACACGTGTTTGTACAAACTTCTCTTTTCTCACAATGACCGATAATATCACCTCCAAATATATTAACCTTTCCTCCTGAATCACCCTGTATGTACCACCTGCCTATTACAAAACTCTGTAGCCCCACTCTTGCCACAGTCAGTATTTATATCTTACAAGTAATTCTTACAATAAACAGCGATTATCAACCTATACATCATTGATAACCAATAAGTTTGATTGTGATGTACGAACCGAATCTTTCATAGTGTTTAGAAATCAGAGGGCTCCATTCAGTCACTGCTGTCTGCGGCTCCTTACGTAACTTCATGTTAATGTTAGTTTCTCATCTTTACATGACAGAAAGCACACACTTAAAAAGTAGCCACCGCAGTGGTAATTCGGAAGCCACAAAACTGGTTCCCAGTGCCATTACAGCCAACATGGAAGTCTCGTCCTCACGCCACGACTGTTTTTACGTGTGTACACACACAAATTAAAATCCGCAGTTATATGAAACCCCACACTGTGGTTGTAAAAACAGGAAGCAGATGGAAAACAGGCAATACCTTGAAATTGCGACTTGCAAAAACATGTATAAACTTTTTGCTGAAGTTCAAATGCAGGGGGTTTGGTTTACTCCAAACAACGAAAATAATCGACAGAATTTTGTGACTAAAATCGGAGGTTGAAAGTCTGACTCGCCTGAGTGTGGTCAGACTTTACTGTTTGGCGAGTAAAAATAGGGGTCACTATACAAGGCTGGTGGTATATGTAGTGGGAATTAGTGGTATATGTAGTGGGAATTAGTGGTATATGTAGTGGGAATTAGTGGTATATGTAGTGGGAATTAGTGGTATATGTATTGTGGAATTAGTGGTATATGTAGTGGGAATTAGTGGTATATGTAGTGGGAATTAGTGGTATATGTAGTGGGAAATAGTGGTATATGTAGTGGGAATTAGTGGTATATGTAGTGGGAATTAGTGGTATATGTAGTGGGAATTAGTGGTATATGTAGTGGGAATTAGTGGTATATGTATTGGGAATTAGTGGTATATGTAGTGGGAATTAGTGGTGAATTTAGTTTGTGGTGAATGCACAACTGAAGATAATTCATTTAACTAACTAACACATAGCAGCAGAACCAGGAAAGGTAAGAGCGAGCTGGTGTAGGCGGATGTTTTGGGAACTTTCAGGTCCCCCTGATGATAAGGAGTTCTGATGGTGAAAGGAGATGAATCTGAGTGTTAAGTGTGTTATTTAACGACGCTGTCAATTCCCAAGATTATATAGTATGGGCGATAGATGAATGAGTAAAGAGCATTGATGCAATGATACTGACAGGGGAAAACTGAAGTACTGGGAGAGAAACATTATACAGCGTTGGTGGTAGATGAATGAATGAGTATGGAGCATTGGTGGAATGATACTGACAGGGGAAACTGAAGTACTGGGAGAGAAACATTATACAGTGTTGGTGGTAGATGAATGAATGAGTATGGAGCATTGGTGGAATGATACTGACAGGGGAAAACTGAAGTACTGGGAGAGAAACATTATACAGCGTTGGTGGTAGATGAATGATTGAGTATGGAGCATTGGTGGAATGATACTGACAGGGGAAACTGAAGTACTGGGAGAGAAACATTATACAGCGTCGGTGGTAGATGTATGAATGAGTATGGAGCATTGGTGGAATGATACTGACAGGGAAAACTGAAGTACTGGGAGAGAAACATTATACAGCGTTGGTGGTAGATGTATGAATGAGTATGGAGCATTGGTGGAATGATACTGACAGGGGAAAACTGAAGTACTGGGAGAGAAACATTATACAGCGTTGGTGGTAGATGAATGAATGAGTATGGAGCATTGGTGGAATGATACTGACAGGGGAAACTGAAGTACTGGGAGAGAAACATTATACAGCGTTGGTGGTAGATGAATGAATGAGTATGGAGCATTGGTGGAATGATACTGACAGGGGAAACTGAAGTACTGGGAGAGAAACATTATACAGCGTTGGTGGTAGATGAATGAATAAGTATGGAGCATTGGTGGAATGATACTGACAGGGGAAACTGAAGTACTGGGAGAAAAACATTATACAGCGTTGGTGGTAGATGGATGAATGAGTATGGAGCATTGGTGGAATGATACTGACAGGGGAAAACTGAAGTACTGGGAGAGAAACATTATACAGCGTTGGTGGTAGATGGATGAATGAGTATGGAGCATTGGTGGAATGATACTGACAGGGGAAACTGAAGTACTGGGAGAGAAACATTATACAGCGTTGGTGGTAGATGTATGAATGAATATGGAGCATTGATGGAATGATACTGACAGGGGAAACTGAAGTACTGGGAGAGAAACATTATACAGCGTTGGTGGTAGATGTATGAATGAGTATGGAGCTTTGGTGGAATGATACTGACAGGGGAAACTGAAGTACTGGGAGAGAAACATTATACAGCGTTGGTGGTAGATGTATGAATGAGTATGGAGCATTGGTGGAATGATACTGACAGGGGAAACTGAAGTACTGGGAGAGAAACATTATACAGCGTTGGTGGTAGATGTATGAATGAGTATGGAGCATTGGTGGAATGATACTGACAGGGGAAACTGAAGTACTGGGAGAGAAACATTATACAGCGTTGGTGGTAGATGTATGAATGAGTATGGAGCATTGGTGGAATGATACTGACAGGGGAAACTGAAGTACTGGGAGAGAAACATTATACAGCGTTGGTGGTAGATGTATGAATGAGTATGGAGCTTTGGTGGAATGATACTGACAGGGGAAACTGAAGTACTGGGAGAGAAACATTATACAGCGTTGGTGGTAGATGTATGAATGAGTATGGAGCATTGGTGGAATGATACTGACAGGGGAAAAATAAAGTACTGGGAGAGAAACATTATACAGCGTTGGTGGTAGATGTATGAATGAGTATGGAGCATTGGTGGAATGATACTGACAGGGGAAACTGAAGTACTGGGAGAGAAACATTATACAGCGTTGGTGGTAGATGTATGAATGAGTATGGAGCTTTGGTGGAATGATACTGACAGGGGAAACTGAAGTACTGGGAGAGAAACATTATACAGCGTTGGTGGTAGATGTATGAATGAGTATGGAGCATTGGTGGAATGATACTGACAGGGGAAAAATAAAGTACTGGGAGAGAAACATTATACAGCGTTGGTGGTAGATGTATGAATGAGTATGGAGCATTGGTGGAATGATACTGACAGGGGAAACTGAAGTACTGGGAGAGAAACATTATACAGCGTTGGTGGTAGATGTATGAATGAGTATGGAGCATTGGTGGAATGATACTGACAGGGGAAAAATAAAGTACTGGGAGAGAAACATTATACAGCGTTGGTGGTAGATGTATGAATGAGTATGGAGCATTGGTGGAATGATACTGACAGGGGAAACTGAAGTACTGGGAGAGAAACATTATACAGCGTTGGTGGTAGATGTATGAATGAGTATGGAGCATTGGTGGAATGATACTGACAGGGGAAACTGAAGTACTGGGAGAGAAACCTCTCACAGTGCCAATTTGTCCGCCACAAATCTCAGATCGCACTGGTCTCCGCGGTGACGCCGGCGACTAATACCCAGAGCAATGGCGCGCCGAAACTTGTTGACAGCCGCATGTCACGGTGCTGGCCAATATCTAGTCTACGGAGTGCAATGGCACCACAATTAATGAACAATGAATCGGAAGGGGCGTGGAAGGAAGTGGTCGTGGCCTAATCTCACGTGCTATCACGCTGTTTGAAGGAATTTCGGGAAGGGAGGAACAACGAACAGCCTGTAAGAGTATAGCGGACCCCCGAGACGAGGTCTGACACCAGGACCTAGTGAATATACAGGGGGAGCGTTAGTAATCAGATGAAGACCTTCGGTTTGGCATCAGGACTGTTTAGCTGCCTGGTGTAATATAAACAACGCGATGCAGGCGACAATAAGCACAAAAAGCCGATGTTTATATAAAGTTGCCAAATAATAAGAGTATAAGCACACACACCACGTAACAACCCCGACAACACGGGCAATTCCACGGAAGATTCAACTCCGGAAAGGCACACTCGTAATATTACACGGTCTGAAACCAGCGAAATCAAGAAAACACCTGTAAACCAGGCATATCGATACAAAACGAGCTGTACGCCTTTAGTAACACCACAAACAGATACATAAGACACAGTTACGTTATAATGACATCTGTAAAATTCGTGATATGTCACAAATTACAAAGTATATTTTATACGCACGTCAACCTTGATTTCAGATAATGCAAATTGATGCCTTAAGATGGTCAAATATGACCCAAAAACATGTAAGGCAATCCCATTACAGGCCTGGACACACCCTTAGGTTTCCAGGAGGTTGAGGCTCCCAGATTTCTATACAATCAGCACATGAAGGTGGTAAGATTGTCAGCCCTACGCACCGGCCGCCTTTACCCCCCAGGAAATATCCCTGGTACTCATTTCTGTTAGAGGCTGAGTCGACCCCAGGGCCATAGTGCGACCGAAAGTATTATGTCAATGAAAAATTCCAATGACCCCCATCAGGAATCGAACCCGCGACCTTCCGGCTTGTAGCGCAGTGCCTCAACCAACTGCGCCACCGCGTGCCCCGCAAAAACATGTAGCATGCATTATTAAAATGAATATAAAAAAATTATTGTGTCTGACGGAAATTCACAGTTTATTGTCAGGTCTAATGTGATTTACCTTTACGAATGCTTGGCAGTGCAAAAGGTAAGGTAAAGGAGGCACGTTAAAGGAGCCACAGTGCTGCCGTACCAGTTCCAGCACCTTGCATCTAAATGACACGCTTTGCAGCGCAACCTTAAGACTAAAACAAGCTCCAATTCCTTGAATAAGAAACAAGTTACTTCGTAAAGATTTGTCTTCCGGGATGTGACCTCTGTCGTCAATGAGGAGTTCCTGAAGTTTCGAACGACAGTACTGCCTCCATCATCATGGTAAAACAGTCCAACACAAGAAAGCTTGACCCTGAAGAAGGTAGTACTATCGAACGGCACGACGTCACATGCCAGAACACTTCAATCTTCAGCAACACCGCTGTGAGAACCTCAAATGTCACAAGTTACTTCGTATGCAAGTTACATCTGCAGAGCAATTTGCTGCATCAGAATAGACAAGTCGCGCGCAAGATAAGGCAAGAGTATCAGCGTCATAGGAACAGAGGCGAATGACGTCACCGTCTTGGTCTGTCTCATTTCATTCTGCAGTCTGTCTTACGACAGGTCCGTAGCCTCTTCCAAAGCGAGTTCTCCACAGGGTGCGATCTAGTGCTTCCTCTTTCAATTTCCAGTATCTTCTCTTTTCCTTAAGGTCATCCAGTAGCTACTTACGTCTTCTCCCTCGTCTTCCCGTCATTTCTATCCTTCCTTCTAACTTTCCTTCAATCACATGTTTCAGAAGGCAGTTTCTACGCAAGATGTGACCAATCCAGTTAGCCTTTCTTCTTTTTATTGTATGTACGATATTCCTCTCCTCCTTCACTCTATGCAATACTTCTTCATTTCTCACACGATCGGTCCAACTGATCTTCTCCATTCTTCTCCAGCACCACATTTCAAAACTTTTCAGATACTTCTGATCCACTTTCCCAAGTGTCCACGTTTCAGCACCACACAAAGCTACGCTCCAAATGTAGCACTTTACTAGTTTCTTACTTAAATTTAAGTCCAGTTTGCTTGTGAACAGCCTTCTTCCTGTTGAATGCTGCTTTTGACATGGCAATTCTGTATTTGGTCCTGTCTGTCCTTCAATAAATGCTGCTCTCACAACACAACGAACGCTTACTGTGTCTTATTCCACAAAAATGTCGAAACAGTTCGCAGAATTTTATTATCGCACATCCATATATATTTATGGCATTCGTTACGGTGTAAAAAAAAAAAGAACACCTATTTGCAGACCGCGCCTGTCTGTCCGTCTGTGACGCAGTATCGGCGGCTAAACCGTCTGTCAAATATGCATAAAATTCTGTATAGGATATTTGTTTTGCAAATGCGTCGAGCGTGTGTGAGTTTGGTGAAAATGAGCTCAGTGAGTCGTATTTTACTTAAGGGCATAAACGAATTTCCGTCCGTAGTTTCCATATTTGTTGTCCAATGTGAATGAAATTCGTTACAAGAGAGCTGCACACAACGTTCGTGAGCATCTGAGTGTCGTTAAATAGGCGTAGGGACGGCTGTACTTTTGTACGGGCGTAAATGGAATTACGTGGCGCGTATACCGTAAAACGGCATCAAATTTAACAAGCAAATAACACTTTTAAAGTGTGTGCTGTGCGTCGTAGATTGCATCTGTAGTTGTGCAAGAGTGTGTGCTGTCTGCATGTTCAGGACAAAGAGCTTTTGTACCTTCCAGACGGAGGCACCTGTGAATGACACAAGAACAAGAACTGATTTTAACACTTTAAAGAAGAAAATAAACTGAATTTTATATATTCAGCTCGTACCGCGCAGTAAACACACTCCGTCACAGTTATACAAACCAGTCAGTTAATGTTGTACAGTGAAATAATGGCTGTTTGTTCTGAGATCCACACAAAACACATAAATACAGTCCGTACCGCGCAGTAAACACACTCCGTCTCAGTTACACAAACCAGTCAGTTAATGTTGTACAGTGAAATAATGGCTGTTTGTTCTGAGATCCACACAAAACACATAAATACAGTCCGTACCGCGCAGTAAACACACTCCGTCACAGTTATACAAACCAGTCAGTTAATGTTGTACAGTGAAATAATGGCTGTTTGTTCTGAGATCCACACAAAACACATAAATACAGTCCGTACCGCGCAGTAAACACACTCCGTCTCAGTTATACAAACCAGTCAGTTAATGTTGTACAGTGAAATAATCGCTGTTTGTTCTGAGATCCACACAAAACACATAAATACAGTCCGTACCGCGCAGTAAACACACTCCGTCTCAGTTATACAAACCAGTCAGTTAATGTTGTACAGTGAAATAATCGCTGTTTGTTCTGAGATCCACACAAAACACATAAATACAGTCCGTACCGCGCAGTAAACACACTCCGTCACAGTTATACAAACCAGTCAGTTAATGTTGTACAGTGAAATAATCGCTGTTTGTTCTGAGATCCACACAAAACACATAAATACAGTCCGTACCGCGCAGTAAACACACTCCGTCACAGTTATACAAACCAGTCAGTTAATGTTGTACAGTGAAATAATCGCTGTTTGTTCTGAGATCCACACAAAACACATAAATACAGTCCGTACCGCGCAGTAAACACACTCCGTCACAGTTATACAAACCAGTCAGTTAATGCTGTACAGTGAAATAATCGCTGTTTGTTCTGAGATCCACACAAAACACATAAATACAGTCCGTACCGCGCAGTAAACACACTCCGTCACAGTTATACAAACCAGTCAGTTAATGTTGTACAGTGAAATAATCGCTGTTTGTTCTGAGATCCACACAAAACACATAAATACAGTCCGTACCGCGCAGTAAACACACTCCGTCACAGTTATACAAACCAGTCAGTTAATGCTGTACAGTGAAATAATCGCAGTTTGTTCTGAGATCCACACAAAACACATAAATACAGTCCGTACCGCGCAGTAAACACACTCCGTCACAGTTATACAAACCAGTCAGTTAATGTTGTACAGTGAAATAATCGCTGTTTGTTCTGAGATCCACACAAAACACATAAATACAGTCCGTACCGCGCAGTAAACACACTCCGTCACAGTTATACAAACCAGTCAGTTAATGTTGTACAGTGAAATAATCGCTGTTTGTTCTGAGATCCACACAAAACACATAAATACAGTTCGTACCGCGCAGTAAACACACTCCGTCTCAGTTATACAAACCAGTCAGTTAATGCTGTACAGTGAAATAATCGCTGTTTGTTCTGAGATCCACACAAAACACATAAATACAGTCCGTACCGCGCAGTAAACACACTCCGTCTCAGTTATACAAACCAGTCAGTTAATGCTGTACAGTGAAATAATCGCTGTTTGTTCTGAGATCCACACAAAACACATAAATACAGTCCGTACCGCGCAGTAAACACACTCCGTCTCAGTTATACAAACCAGTCAGTTAATGCTGTACAGTGAAATAATCGCTGTTTGTTCTGAGATCCACACAAAACACATAAATACAGTCCGTACCGCGCAGTAAACACACTCCGTCTCAGTTATACAAACCAGTCAGTTAATGCTGTACAGTGAAATAATCGCTGTTTGTTCTGAGATCCACACAAAACACATAAATACACTGTGTGGGCAGAACGTAGAATTTGTGAATATTAAACCTGGCCGTGGTACATCAACACCGGGCTTTAAAATATTAAACCATACTTAATACCCAGCCTTCTGTTCCCCTGTCTCCAATCGCAGATACACGAAGCTAATTCTCACCACAGCTAACGCCGCAAGATCATGCAACAAGCACAACACACCACTTGTGCTTGTCTGTTAATAAGGACAATATACAATATACAATCTACTTAATTCACTTAAAGCACCTACGTGTCGATAGACCTTTAGATATGTCGCGTAATGAAACATGTTTAATCTTTTAAATTACAGCGGTAACTATACGTACCACATGCTTGAACATAAAAATACTCTGAATTCTTCGCGCACAGTTTATTTGGCATACATCAACAATGATCTCCCTACTCAGTATTAACCGGTTACTCTTTGTAAAAGAGACAGTGTTTACTGTGAGGTACGAATCTATTTTTCTATTTTTCAGTTTTTCAACCAACAAATGCGCTTTTATTTTCGTATTTCTGTTCAATTTACACTACACATGTTTCGGCCGTAACTCGGCCATCATCACGGCACATTGATAAGTTCACTTCACTGTTCACTGGTCCATTTTGTATTATCACAACCGTTACACTGTTACACGCCTTAAACAGTGTAACGTTGTGATAATACCAAATGGACCGGTGAGCAGTGAAGTGAACTTATCAATGTACCGTGATGATGGCAGAGTGACGGCCGAAACATGTGTAGGGTGAATTGAACAAAATACGAAAATAAAAAGCGCATTCGTTGGTTTAAAAACTGAAAATTAATGTCAAGATGTACGGCGAACACAACGTGACATTAATTTTACATATTATTCAGTTGAATTACGTATTTCAAAATCATTAACAGTCCGACCCGCCCTCTATGAGCCACTTTCAGAAGGTGGGTTTTGACCTGCTGTAAGTTCCACAAGGCCACGAACAGTCAAACCCCGGGGGGGGGGGGGGGGCTTATTACACCAAGTGACAGCGAAATCCACTTCTCTGATTAAGTAGACGCATTACTTAAGGTAAAATCATGAACTGACATTTTCACCAAGTGGTTTATCTCACGAATTGAATTACCGTTCTTAATTCAGTTACTTACATCACCGAAATTGCAGTCTGACAGACTGGCATGTTTAGTTCCAAGCTTCTCATCGCGGATGTCCGAGTTCGATCCCGTGACGATCAGTTTGGGATTTATGGTGGGCAAAATGGCACCGTAAGATATTTCTTTCCAATTCCTTCTATTTCTTCTGTACGTTATCAATTATCAATTCATCAACGCTGTCTATTCACATTCATCCACAGACCATCGACGCCACAAAGCCCACAGATAGCGAGTGTCTAGTTAAACAACACAACAGTCACAGACGCACACAGCACGCACACAGCACGCACCAACACACGTCACAGAGCCTTGATACTTCGGTATTAGATGTTTGTGTGCGTACAACTGCACTGTAAACTGAATGCTAACAGCACGTTTCAGCATCATACTAGCCAAAGCATCATACTAGCCACAGCATCATACTAGCCACAGCATCATACTAGCCACAGCATCATACTAGCCAAGCATCATACTAGCCAAAGCATCATACTAGCCAAGCATCATACTAGCCCAGCATCATACTAGCCACAGCATCATACTAGCCACAGCATCATACTAGCCACAGCATCATACTAGCCAAAGCATCATACTAGCCAAAGCATCATACTAGCCAAAGCATCATACTAGCCACAGCATCATACTAGCCAAGCATCATACTAGCCACAGCATCATACTAGCCACAGCATCATACTAGCCAAAGCATCATACTAGCCACAGCATCATACTAGCCACAGCATCATACTAGCCACAGCATCATACTAGCCACAGCATCATACTAGCCACAGCATCATACTAGCTACAGCATCATACTAGCCACAGCATCATACTAGCCACAGCATCACGCTAGCCACAGCATCATACTAGCCACAGCATCATACTAGCCACAGCATCACGCTAGCCACAGCATTATACTAGCCACAGCATCACGCTAGCCACAGCTCATACTAGCCACAGCATCACGCTAGCCACAGCATCATACTAGCCACAGCATCACGCTAGCCACAGCATCATACTAGCCACAGCATCACGTAGCCACAGCATCATACTAGCCACAGCATCATACTACTACAGCATCAACTAGCCACAGCATTGTAGTTATAGTTGCTATGTTACGTTTAATATAGAGTAGAACTAGGTTATAGCGTCATGAAAGTGACTGAATATTTGTGTCGTTATAAACGAGTGTCGTTATAACCGAGGAAGTCGCCCTCGGTGGACTAGTGGTTAGCGTGCTCGCCACTGGACCCAAGGTTCGCGGGTTCGATCCCGACCGAGGTCGATGGATTTTTAAGGGTGATAAAAATCCGTAGCACAACCTCCTTCGGAGGGGAAGTAAAGCCGTCGGTCCCATGTCGTAGATTTACGGCATGTAAAAAACCTTACGGGCATGAATAGAACTAGTAATGCTCGTAAGCAAAATTCAGCGGCCATATCTCACCCGTCTCCTGACTGCCAGATGGCTCTGGCAGTCTCATCAGATTGAGCAAAAACTTGTGCGGTCAGTGGGCTGGTCACTCACTACCGACCAGGAAACCGTAAACCGAGGAGTGTAATGTTATGGTTAGCAGTGAGGAATTAATGGTACCACAGAATATCTGACGTTATAGGCAAGGTTTCGTATAAACCGATGTCGTTATAACCGGGTTAGACTGTATATGAACATTGTACATGTGAAACAGATGTTGTTATATATACCTTTGTAATTACATCTCCCAGAGAATGCGAATTATCACTGAAACATGCAGGAGGGTTCATGTTTATGGGTAACATATAATTTTATTATACGTATATGTTGGTGTATGTAAGGTAAAGCAACCCCATTACAGACCTGGACAGGCCCTTAGGGTTCCAGCAGGTTGAGGCTCACAGATTTATAGACAATCGGCACATGAAGGTGGTAAGGTTGTCAGCCCTACGCACCGGCCGCCTTTACCCCCCAGGAAAGATTCCTGGTACTCATTTCTGTTAGAGGCTGAGTCGACCCCAGGGCCATAGTGCGACCGAAAGGATTATGTCAATGAAAAATTCCAATGACACCATCGGGAATCGAACCCGCGACCTGTTGGTGT
Organism: Reticulitermes speratus; assembly: GCA_021186555.1. NCBI lineage: Eukaryota > Metazoa > Arthropoda > Insecta > Blattodea > Rhinotermitidae > Reticulitermes > Reticulitermes speratus. Next base: position 49,669,005 of record JAJKFL010000042.1, on the reverse strand, counting down.
ATGTATATTTTTGTATAATCTAAGAGCTCGTGGGTACCGACGGTGAGGAGCAAAAGTTCTGTGCGTAGTAGGTTAGAGATCCACGACGAGAACGCAGGTGCAGTGTTTATCGTGAGATAGGAAATAAATTTCTAAATCATCTAAAAGAATTTCATGCTTTAACGGTTTAAAATTTAATAAAAGGCAATACGTCACACTAAAACACTGCCGACCTCAGCTGTGTAGTTTTGCACAGAAAAGAAAACTTTCTTTCAAACGTCAATAAATTTCCCGTCACCGTATCTTCGTTCCCCCCCCCCCCCACACACCCCTCACCACCCCCCCCTCGCCTTTATTATTAAATCCATTTCATTCCGCAGGACAACGTGACTTCCTTGGAATGCGAGCGAGAGAGCGAGGAACAGTCTGCCGTCGCCATAACAAGCCGTCGTTTCTTTAGGTTTCTATACCAAAGAAAATAAAGCACACCCGGGAGCGACGCTGTCTGCAATTTGCATTACTTCGTCTAATATCTCGCTATGGCTACAGTGCAGCCAATTGCGAACCCTCGCTGTCTTGAACAACATTGAATTACGGCGCACTCCGTGACGCAGTATACAGGATACCACCAAGGCGTTCTTTGCTTCCAAAAGGGCATACGGTTTCACGGTACACGTGTAAATGTAATTTCATTGATGTCCATAAAGAAAATCACAGCATTTCCTGCGCCCATTTTCACGAAACTCACAAATGATCCACAGCATTATTGTATTTACTGTATGTATTTTGTTTTGTATGTGTATGGGTGTTTTTGTAAGGTGTGGATGTATTTGTAAGGTGTGGATGTTTTTGTAAGGTGTAGATGTTTTTGTAAGGTGTGGATGTTTTTGTAAGGTGTGGATGTTTTTGTAAGGTGTGGATGTTTTTGTAAGGTGTAGATGTTTTTGTAAGGTGTGGATGTTTTTGTAAGGTGTGGATGTTTTTGTAAGGTGTGGATGCTTTTGTAAGGAGTGGATGTTTTTGTAAGGTGTGGATGTTTTTGTAAGGTGTGGATGCTTTTGTAAGGAGTGGATGTTTTTGTAAGGTGTGGATGTTTTTGTAAGGTGTGGATGCTTTTGTAAGGAGTGGATGTTTTTGTAAGGTGTGGATGTATTTGTAAGGTGTGGATGTTTTTGTAAGGTGTAGATGTTTTTGTAAGGTGTGGATGTTTTTGTAAGGTGTGGATGTTTTTGTAAGGTGTGGATGTTTTTGTAAGGTGTAGATGTTTTTGTAAGGTGTGGATGTTTTTGTAAGGTGTGGATGTTTTTGTAAGGTGTGGATGTTTTTGTAAGGTGTGGATGCTTTTGTAAGGAGTGGATGTTTTTGTAAGGTGTGGATGTTTTTGTAAGGTGTGGATGTTTTTGTAAGGTGTAGATGTTTTTGTAAGGTGTGGATGTTTTTGTAAGGTGTGGATGTTTTTGTAAGGTGTGGATGTTTTTGTAAGGTGTAGATGTTTTTGTAAGGTGTGGATGTTTTTGTAAGGTGTGGATGTTTTTGTAAGGTGTGGATGTTTTTGTAAGGTGTGGATGTTTTTGTAAGGTGTGGATGTATTTGTAAGGTGTGGATGTTTTTGTAAGGTGTAGATGTTTTTGTAAGGTGTGGATGTTTTTGTAAGGTGTGGATGTATTTGTAAGGTGTGGATGTTTTTGTAAGGTGTAGATGTTTTTGTAAGGTGTGGATGTTTTTGTAAGGTGTGGATGTTTTTGTAAGGTGTGGATGTTTTTGTAAGGTGTAGATGTTTTTGTAAGGTGTGGATGTTTTTGTAAGGTGTGGATGTTTTTGTAAGGTGTGGATGCTTTTGTAAGGAGTGGATGTTTTTGTAAGGTGTGGATGTTTTTGTAAGGTGTGGATGCTTTTGTAAGGAGTGGATGTTTTTGTAAGGTGTGGATGTTTTTGTAAGGTGTGGATGCTTTTGTAAGGAGTGGATGTTTTTGTAAGGTGTGGATGTATTTGTAAGGTGTGGATGTTTTTGTAAGGTGTGGATGTTTTTGTAAGGTGTGGATGTTTTTGTAAGGAGTGGATGTTTTTGTAAGGTGTGGATGTTTTTGTAAGGTGTGGATGCTTTTGTAAGGAGTGGATGTTTTTGTAAGGTGTGGATGCTTTTGTAAGGAGTGGATGTTTTTGTAAGGTGTGGATGTATTTGTAAGGTGTGGATGTTTTTGTAAGGTGTGGATGTTTTTGTAAGGTGTGGATGCTTTTGTAAGGAGTGGATGTTTTTGTAAGGTGTGGATGCTTTTGTAAGGTGCAGATGTTTTTGTAATGTGTGGATGCTTTTGTAAGGAGTGGATGTTTTTGTAAGGTGTGGATGCTTTTGTAAGGAGTGGATGCTTTTGCAAGGTGTGGTTGTTTTTATAATGTGTGTACTTGTATTTACTGTATGTATTTTGTTTTGTAATTGTGTATAGTTGTTTTTGTATTGTTATTTTTATGTATATTTATATGTCCATTTGTATTGTGTGTACTAGTGTAAGGACTACTGCCACCGGGTGAAAACCCAATTGCAGTAAATAATAATAATAATAATAATTATCTGCAGATATGTTGTACCGAACGTCAGACAAATCGAACAACAAATGTGCGAGGTTCAACAAGAACACATTTATGCCCTTAAGTACAGCATGGCTTTCACTGCGCCAATTTGTACGAAACTGAAAACCATTCGATAAGTTTTATGGACATTATACAGAATTCTGTCCAAATAGGACAAAGAATGTAACAGACACGGGCAACATTTCACTTACCCCACTGAGTACAGTATGGTTCCCACTGCACCGATTGTCGTGAAACTCGCGGTGCCTTGATATTCTTTGTGTAAAGACCTGCTATGCCGAATTTTGTGAGAAAAACCGACAAACGGTAACAACGCTGGTACTACGTAGATCACAAGAACAGACAGACGGAAGTACGTGGTGTCTACATAAAACTGCTTTTTTTCCTTCGTAAAGAACGCCTAAAATTACGAGCATGTCCTGTTGCTGTAGACAGACTGCTGCTCTGGAGTGATGTGCGTCATCAAAAGCCAAGGACAGGCGTCATTATAAGACTGATTGACTGACGTGTTGTGCAACACGAATTAAGCACTTTAAGACGAAAATTATCCCGAACTGTATTCAAACATTCAGCTCGTACCGCGCAGTAAACACCCCCGTCTCAGTTACACAAACCAGTCAGTTAATGTTGTACAGTGAAATAATCGCTGTTTGTTCTGAGATCCACACAAAACACATAAATACAGTCCGTACCGCGCAGTAAAACACACTCCGTCTCAGTTATACAAACCAGTCAGTTAATGTTGTACAGTGAAATAATCGCTGTTTGTTCTGAGATCCACACAAAACACATAAATACAGTCCGTACCGCGCAGTAAACACACTCCGTCTCAGTTATACAAACCAGTCAGTTAATGTTGTACAGTGAAATAATCGCTGTTTGTTCTGAGATCCACACAAAACACATAAATACAGTCCGTACCGCGCAGTAAACACACTCCGTCTCAGTTATACAAACCAGTCAGTTAATGTTGTACAGTGAAATAATCGCTGTTTGTTCTGAGATCCACACAAAACACATAAATACAGTCCGTACCGCGCAGTAAACACACTCCGTCTCAGTTATACAAACCAGTCAGTTAATGTTGTACAGTGAAATAATCGCTGTTTGTTGTGAGATCCACACAAAACACATAAATACAGTCCGTACCGCGCAGTAAACACACTCCGTCTCAGTTATACAAACCAGTCAGTTAATGTTGTACAGTGAAATAATCGCTGTTTGTTGTGAGATCCACACAAAACACATAAATACAGTCCGTACCGCGCAGTAAACACACTCCGTCTCAGTTATACAAACCAGTCAGTTAATGTTGTACAGTGAAATAATCGCTGTTTGTTGTGAGATCCACACAAAACACATAAATACAGTCCGTACCGCGCAGTAAACACACTCCGTCTCAGTTATACAAACCAGTCAGTTAATGTTGTACAGTGAAATAATCGCTGTTTGTTGTGAGATCCACACAAAACACATAAATACAGTCCGTACCGCGCAGTAAACACACTCCGTCTCAGTTATACAAACCAGTCAGTTAATGTTGTACAGTGAAATAATCGCTGTTTGTTGTGAGATCCACACAAAACACATAAATACAGTCCGTACCGCGCAGTAAACACACTCCGTCTCAGTTATACAAACCAGTCAGTTAATGTTGTACAGTGAAATAATCGCTGTTTGTTGTGAGATCCACACAAAACACATAAATACAGTCCGTACCGCGCAGTAAACACACTCCGTCTCAGTTATACAAACCAGTCAGTTAATGTTGTACAGTGAAATAATCGCTGTTTGTTGTGAGATCCACACAAAACACATAAATACAGTCCGTACCGCGCAGTAAACACACTCCGTCTCAGTTATACAAACCAGTCAGTTAATGTTGTACAGTGAAATAATCGCTGTTTGTTGTGAGATCCACACAAAACACATAAATACAGTCCGTACCGCGCAGTAAACACACTCCGTCTCAGTTATACAAACCAGTCAGTTAATGTTGTACAGTGAAATAATCGCTGTTTGTTGTGAGATCCACACAAAACACATAAATACAGTCCGTACCGCGCAGTAAACACACACTCCGTCTCAGTTATACAAACCAGTCAGTTAATGTTGTACAGTGAAATAATCGCTGTTTGTTTGAGATCCACACAAAACACATAAATACAGTCCGTACCGCGCAGTAAACACACTCCGTCTCAGTTATACAAACCAGTCAGTTAATGTTGTACAGTGAAATAATCGCTGTTTGTTGTGAGATCCACACAAAACACATAAATACAGTCCGTACCGCGCAGTAAACACACTCCGTCTCAGTTATACAAACCAGTCAGTTAATGTTGTACAGTGAAATAATCGCTGTTTGTTGTGAGATCCACACAAAACACATAAATACAGTCCGTACCGCGCAGTAAACACACTCCGTCTCAGTTATACAAACCAGTCAGTTAATGTTGTACAGTGAAATAATCGCTGTTTGTTGTGAGATCCACACAAAACACATAAATACAGTCCGTACCGCGCAGTAAACACACTCCGTCTCAGTTATACAAACCAGTCAGTTAATGTTGTACAGTGAAATAATCGCTGTTTGTTCTGAGATCCACACAAAACACATAAATACACTGTGTGGGCAGAACGTAGAATTGTTGAATGTTAAACGTGGTGGTACATATAGTAAGCACTGGGTTTTAAAGGGCTGAGATCATGAATAGAGGTAAAGCTCCACGCATTCTTAACTTCGACATTAGATAGAGGAGAGTGCCCACATTCAACCTGCGACCGCTTTGCTCTGCGGAAAGTACCTCTGGTACCTATTACACAGAAGGCCTGGTAGTCCCCAGAGACCGCCTGGAAGCCCTGGAGAGACGTCTACGCCCTGCAGGAAATATAACCCCAGTTCCCTTGTCATCCGACAGCCAGTCACATCACTCAATGAGCTATCCCGGCCCCACAAAGATATTTATTAATAAATTATAAAAACAGGAACTGAGGTCATCGTGGCTACTCTGAAGCACTGTGCCAGGAACGAGCAGAACGTACCAGGACGTTCGCACGCTCAAGCCGAGCGTCACGTGCGCACGAGACAAGAGAGACTGCTGACAAACAAATTGATCTTCCTGTGATTCCGTCGGTGCAGCTGTGACGACTCTCGAGTGGCAATAAAGCTGTGACGATGATGGCAATGAAACGTGCTGAAGTGCCGGAAGAACGTCATTACGTGCTTGTACAGTACAATAAAACATCAGGTGCCCTAGGGGCTCTGAGAACGGCTAATCGCGGTTTTACTTCTTACTGGGTACACAGTTCAACCCTGTGTGCAGAACAGCTCTGGGAACCGCGCAGGCCACCAGCCCGAGGTTATGAATGGCTCTTCCCCCGGGGGTAACACGGTTGGAGCGTGAAGCTGATTACTTATCTGTAATACCGATTCCACTGAAAATAAATTCCCGGTAATTGTGGGTATGTCGGCGTTCGAGTGTCGTCTGTAACTATCGTATCTCACTCCATCTCCTTCTGGCCTATGTCAACCATCACGAGGCGCTTGTTGCTAGCAAAGGTTATCACGTGATTATCACTGCCAGCAGTCGTGAGAACAGAAAGGCTAGACGGCTGGAGGGGAATATAGGGAAGGACGCTGGAGGTGAGAGGGGTAACAAATCAGGGGAGGAGTGGTGAGTATCAACGGATACAATCAGGGAGGTTTTCGTTTTCTCAATCACTGAGGAAGTTAAGAATAACTGGAGCTGTACCTCCACTCCCATGTATATCAGTAAGAAATGGTCTAAAGCCCGACTTTTCTACAGCTTTGTTTCGTTTATTCGCCGATGCCTTCAATATTTCAGGCTGCCTAATAGAATGAGAGGCTTATCAGTCCACGATAAGTCGGTCCCTGTCACCACGATAAGTCGGTCCATGTCACCACGATAAGTCGGTCCCTGTCACCACGATAAGTCGGTCCCTGTCACCACGATAAGTCGGTCCCTGTCACCACGATAAGTCGGTCCCTGTCACCACGATAAGTCGGTCCCTGTCACCACGGCATGGCGCGTCCTCAGGTTGCGGATGGAGGAACGGCCTTCAGATATGGAGGGTAGTCGCGAATATATTGAATAAGCAGTCGCGGACAGCCGACAAGGGGTGGCCCTGCAGCTTGGGGGTTGGGCGAGGTGCTAACAACTCCTCACCGTAAAAAATTACCATGTTACGAATCACTCAACAAAGCCTCGGACCTGGACTGATTCTTTGGCTCAGGATAGGGGCAGGTGGCGGGCTGTTGTGAATGCGTAATGAACCTTCGGGTTCCATACAACGCGGGGAATTTCTTGACTAGCTGGGGACCTGTTAGCTTCTCAAGAGGGACTGTGCTCTGTGGAGTTAGCTAGTTAGGTTCTTACACCATGTAGGCCCCAAGAGAACCCCAAGAAATCATAATTTGAGCCACATCAGCCGTGCAAACACTAAGTTTAAGTAAGCTAATACTGCTAACTAGTAAGCAATTGCCCACGTGTTAAGGAAGCGTTCGCTATCTTCTTCACATGAACTCCTCCACTGAATGTGGTAGCTAAAACCAACAAATGCACACGAGTTTTTGAAAATATGTTACAAACGTAGTAATACCTCCTACATGTTTCGGCTACTCAAGTGGCCATCCTCAGGAAGGTGCGTTACGAAGAATAATACATCGAGATGTTACAAATATGTGAACCAGTGTACATATACAGGACATACACAAAAGAATGGTGCGGCTTTAATAGTGTTCACTATTAAAACCGCACCATTCTTTTGTGTATGCCCTGTATATGTGCACTGTTCACATAACCTTTGTAACATCTCGATGTATTATTCTTCGTTACGCACCTTCCTGGGCCGTGCCATGGCTCAGGCGGTTAGTCGCCGCCGGCCTCCCAACGCGGAGGCCCGGTTTCGATCCCGAGTCAGTCCATGTGGGATTTTTGTTGGACAAAGTGGCACTGTGACAGGTTTTTCCCCCAGTACTTCAGTTTTCCCCTGTCAATTTCATTCCACCGGTGCTCCATTACAAGTAAAAACGAAAAGAAACTGATCATCTTCATCACAGGGTTGCACAATAAGACTTAAGGCTGCGGTGCGTCTGTAGCTTCTGCTGCGGGGCCCTTCACTAAAAAAAAAACCTTCCGAAACATATAGGAGGTATTACTAAGTTCATAATATATTTTCATAAACTTCTGTACATTTTTTGGTTTTAGTTACCATATCTAACAGTTCAGTGCGCGGTTATGGATAATTTAAAATTCATAATTTAAATCCGCCATTGGAATTTATCCTGGGAAACCCCAGTAGCCTACACGCCCCCCCCCCCTCCCCCAGTCTATCTGTAACATGCATTTCAATACCTCCTCCACCAGCTGTAGGCGTTGCACGCAGTCCCCCACGTAACGTGCCAGACACAAGGCCTATTACTGGCATCACACGTTAGGTTTGCAACTATCAGCTTGACACGCAGTCTTCATTAGCTACACACAGCTACGCACATTCATCAAAATGCTAACTGTCAGTACAATGAGAGCCGATCTGCGATGCTGTAAATATCTCCTGACACTTACTCACATGGTCATTATCGTCAGTGTTGCCAACACAACAAATTCATGTCACGTTACAACAAACAGGCAATACACTCCTTCACAACAAAACAAAAACACACACTGCACCGTTTAGTACAAGGTCGTTACAGTTTGTGTTTTCAGTTTAATGATATTGAACTGAACAACAAATTGAATTCTGAAAGGTATTGACGATGGTATATACCATTGTGAACCACCTGTTTGTTGGACTTTGTGCATCGTATTTATTGTGAATAAAATATAGAATATAAAATGTAAAATATAAAAATATAAAATTCACGACGTTTCGGAAGATGGCTCTTCTTCCTTCTTCAGGCCTATTCAGGTGGGTCCTGTTGATTAACCTAGTCTCAATCAATCCGGTGATTGAGACTAGCTTAATCAACATGACCCACCTGAACAGGCCTGACGACGGAAGAAGAGCCATCTTCCGAAACGTCGTGAATTTTAAATTTTATATATTTATATAGTACATTGTATATTTTATTCACATTAAAGACGATGGACAAAGTCCAACAAACAACTGGTTCACAATAAACAACAAATGTTTACAGTACTGAGGTTATGGTTGACATGTCAATGGTTGACATGTCACACTGACACGTAATTAGCGACGTTACGGCCTGAGTTCTCAACTGACTGCTCTAACATTTCTTCGAACCCGCAAACAGCTATAAGAAGACAAATTAAGCTGTTAGTTTTCCGTTGTGTGACATACTTCAGGCTTTCACTTTTCATTTCATCGACATCAATGTTGGCAACCCTGTTAAGATAACGTTGCCATGCTTACAACGCCATTTGCACACCATACAAAGCAACACACCAATATGATCCTAATTATATTCACATCTTCACTGGTATATGTCGCTTTTCTAACTTCGCAGCGTCGTGAATCACAATAAATTTCCTTGCAACAACACAAATTATAGCCTGTCACAGACTTCCCGTATACCAAATTAGTTATTTTCTTCAGGTTCTACATCCAAAATTTTGTATGCAATTCTTTCTTCTCATATATGTTCTAGACGTGTATCCAAGCTCACCTTTCTCATTTCGGTCACCCTAAAATATCTTATAAGCCCCACCAGTTATGACGGTCCCCAAAGTGCCCAATTTTATCCCTGATCCTGTCATTGTGCCCCCCTCAAAATCAAAAACCCCCCTCAGCAGCTAACACGTGTCTATAAAAGTCAACCACCAACTGGCAAGTCACAAAAAACACTCACCTGTTACCTTGACGCGAAGGCTTGGTCCACAAGAGACGCCTTTCATGGACGCATCACAACCTTACTGTCATTCCACACACACAGATTTCGTCACAGTAAACACAAAAGCATTGTCCTCACTGCAGCCTACATGGTTCACATACACTGTTTTATGAACATCCCATTATCGTGTGAACATAACCTCTTCAAATTCGAAAGTTTAGCACCTTTTGGGCTACATTCTCCACGCCCATTCACTTCCATTTTGGTTTATGTAAGACGAATGTTTATTCTGTATGTCCATGTCCACCATTCCAACATATGAGACCCACTGGCCATATTCAAAATAAGCAGGTTACATGAACATAACTGTACTTAGCCACACATCAACAGTACGTACATTCATGTAACTTGTTAGTTATACGTGTCTACGCTACATTTCACTGCAATAAACATTCCTAAATGCACAATCTTCGTACACAAAGCCACGACCCCTAAAGACACACACAGGTATCCACGTTTCTGTGGTCTACACTTCACAACATTCCTGCTTCTTAGTAAAGACTGAACGGTTTCTTTGTTGGCTGGTAACTCCTCCAGCAGGTAGGCAGGTGTATGAACCAGCCGCTAGCGGGTGTAACCCAAGCAAGCGGGCAGTTCACCAGTCAGCTAGCACGACAGCGGAAAGCTGGATCCACTTTTCGTCTGCCCCTTACCCCACTACAGCTCCTCACAAGCCGACAGTCACTCTCTCTTTTTTTGTCTGTCTGCTGACATGGTCACTAAACATGATCAACTCGTGGTCCCACTAATTAAATTTTGACGTGACTTTGTAAGTCTTCTCTGAATCCAAAAGCTAGTCAAATGCAACACGATGTTAGAATCAGTTCAGTTCAGTCGCTTATCGCAAAAGGCCTTAACAGTCTCTGACTTCTCCGTCATACTCCTTCGCAATAAAATTAGAAGTCCTGAACATAATTACAGCAGGTTCCTGCGAAACGTTGACAACCATCTACCAGAATGTACGACGTCCTATTTGCACTTACAATAATAATTCCTACATTAACAACTTGCGAGATTTTCAGCACCCGTCCAGACCGGCCCTGGGCCCCACCCAGCCTCCTATACAATGGGTACCGGGTCTCTTTCCCGGGGGTAAAGCGGCCGGGGCGTGGAGTTAACCACCCACCCTCATCTAATGCCAGGGTTAAAGAAAGAGTAGAGCTATACCTCTACTCCCCCTCTGGGCCTTCGTGGCCTGTTATAGGTTGACCTTTACCTTTACCATTGTAACATTAACATAGTTGTAGCAGTAAATACAGTATTTTCCCCGTACATAGTAATATGCAAGACGGCATTAAAACGTGGAGTAGATATATCACTTCGTCTGCTTTTAACCTTCGCATTAGTGGAGGTGAACAGTCAGCTTCACGCTTCTACCGCCTTATCTCCTTTGAAATAACGCCCGGTACCCTTTGGATAGGAGCATATGTGGGCCCCAGAGCCGGTCTGGACACTGTCCTAAAGTCAAATTTCTGAAATTTCCTTTGGCCCCCCCGGGAAACGAACCCCGGTCGCCCAGCCCATAGCACGTCACTATAATGACTGAGCTATCACTTCCCCTACATCACTGCGTAAGCATTTTAATAAAGGAAACCTAATAAATAAATTATCCTGTACAAAAGCACAGCAAGCAGCTCTGGCCTACATTAGACAATGCGCGTTATACAGAAAGTGTACTTAGCGAGAACCTAACAGTGGCACAGCTGGTCCACAAACTCCCAAACCTTTATTGAACCAACAACTGACTCCATCCTGTGACAGACGAAATCAGTTAACATCTTCAGTCAGTGTTTCCTCAAGACCTAAAGTAACATTATTCTTCCATCTACATCTAGTTCTCCCAAGTGATTTCCCCTTATCTTAATCGAAATTTATATGCATTTTCTCAACGCCTTGTATTTTGAATATAAATTACTTTCATTCCAGTGCTGCCGAATTCGAAAAGAGCATAGCTTTACTGGAAGGTTCCCATGCTTCGCCCGTTTGTCCTTCTGGTAAAAGCAACCAGGGGAAAACAGAAGTACTGGGAGGAAAGACTGTCCCAGTGCCAATTTGTACACCATAAATCTCACTCGGACTGACCTCCGCTGTGAGAGACCAGAGACTAACACCTTGAACCAGGGCACGGCCCTAGTTCATTTAGGTCATGTAGGATATATTTAACAATTCAATTCGCACCTCACAGAGAACGCAGTCCATATTCATCACAGACACTAAAGGAATGGCGTTCTTTGGGTAAGTAATCACTGTTTCTTGTTAGTGTGACATGAAACACGCACTGAGTCAGCAAATACAGGTCCAATGTCACTTCAAGGTTGGATGTGTGTCTGATTCTGACCTCTATCGCTCTGTCGCCGTTAATAACAATTCGACGTCGCAGTGCAGCGTCGTATCGGCCACGAACCGCATGAACCGGGCAATAGCCAACTGGACCGGCCACATCAAAACGACAAAATACAGTTACATGTTACTGAATAAGCATTAAGACAGAAGTGACTAGCTCCATGGAACAGAGACCTCGATAAGCTAACAGTCGCTGAGAACTTCTAGAGAACTAAGATTCAATTCCCAACAGACGCTGTCCTATCCAAAGCTCTGAGACACACCCGGGGCTGAAGCTGTGCTAAGATTAAGACTGTATGGAGCTATACCTCCACCCCCCCCCCCCCCCATTCATCTTCATGAAGTTTGACATTCACAAATTCTACGTTCTGGCCACACGGTGTATTTATGTGATTTGTGTGGATCTCAGAACAAACTGCGATTATTTCACTGTACAGCATTAACTGACTGGTTTGTATAACTGAGACAGAGTGTGTTTACTGCGCGGTACGGACTGTATTTATGTGTTTTGTGTGGATCTCAGAACAAACAGCGATTATTTCACTGTACAGCATTAACTGACTGGTTTGTGTAACTGAGACGGAGTGTGTTTACTGCGCGGTACGGACTGTATTTATGTGTTTTGTGTGGATCTCAGAACAAACAGCGATTATTTCACTGTACAGCATTAACTGACTGGTTTGTATAACTGAGACGGAGTGTGTTTACTGCGCGGTACGGACTGTATTTATGTGTTTTGTGTGGATCTCAGAACAAACAGCGATTATTTCACTGTACAGCATTAACTGACTGGTTTGTATAACTGAGACGGAGTGTGTTTACTGCGCGGTACGGACTGTATTTATGTACAATGTATATTAACCCTCTAAAGCCCAGTGGTCACTATATGTACCACCACGTTTAACATTCAACAATTCTACGTTCTGCCCACACAGTGTATTTATGTGTTTTGTGTGGATCTCAGAACAAACAGCGATTATTTCACTGTACAGCATTAACTGACTGGTTTGTATAACTGAGACGGAGTGTGTTTACTGCGCGGTACGGACTGGTTATTTAAATATAATTAGATTAATATTGGTCTTTAAAGTGGCTCAGGCAGTTAGTCGCCAGCCTCTCAGCTCGTAGATCCGGTTTCAATCCCTGGCCAGGCTGTGTGTGATTTATGGTGGACAAAGTGGCACTGGGACAGGATTTCTCCCAGTACTTCTGTTTTCCCTGTCAGTATCATTCCACCGTTGCTCCATACTTATCATCTAAATACTGCTCGGAGGACAAAAGGGCGAAGTCTGGAAACCTTCCAAAAAGCAGTGTTATTTCGGAAATAGGGAAGCATTGGATATAAAGATACTTCCACTTAGTCTTTAAAGGCTCAATTAAGCAAGGATACAACTTAACCTTCTAGGGCTGCTTTCAGTCAACAAAGACCAAACAGTAGCAGCACTAAATTTGTGTTCAGCCTGCAGTGTGTTAGCGATATACAATACACCGCTGAAGTTATAGAAGTGACCTTTTGCGTTCAAGCAGATCATTAGCATGTGCGATGTTTTATTACGACCGTCTTTATACGTTTAAAATTACAAACATGGAGACCGTGCGAAGTTCCAGGCTGTATCTGATAAATGTAGCGTAACGAGCCTCTGGATAATTAACTGAATAACTTGCAATTTGCAATTACTGCTAGCCAACACACAGTAGCCACTAATCGTCTGAAGAAGAACTGAGCGTCACAAACACTTCCAAGAACACCCTGTACGTCTAAGTACAGACAGTGAAGAAGCCATTCAAAATGTACCGTCAGAATTTGATAAGTCCCGCCTTCAGCTAGTTTCCACACGCTACCCTTGCCCGGATCCAACTTATACATTACCCTAAGTAATCATTTGTTGCCGATCCCAGTGGCCGCGCGGTCTAAGGCGTGAGTCTTCGGCCGTTCGCTTACTGGGATTGTGGGTTCGAATTGCCGATCCCAGTGGCCGTGCGGTCTAAGGCGTGAGTCTTCGGCCGTTCGCTTACTGGGATTGTGGGTTCGAATTGCCGATCCCAGTGGCCGTGCGGTCTAAGGCGTGAGTCTTCGGCCGTTCGCTTACTGGGATTGTGGGTTCGAATTGCCGATCCCAGTGGCCGTGCGGTCTAAGGCGTGAGTCTTCGGCCGTTCGCTTACTGGGATTGTGGGTTCGAATTGCCGATCTCAGTGGCCGTGCGGTCTAAGGCGTGGGTCTTCGGCCGCTCGCTTACTAGGATCGTGGGTTCGAATCCCACCGGGGGCATGGATGTTTGTGTTGTGTTGTAAAAAGACGGTTGTGGACCGTAAGTGACATGAAAGGACGAAAAAGGATTAATACAGAACAAAAATGGATCAAAGGGGAAACCCAGGAATTAGTAAAAAAAAAAAAAAAAAAAAAAAAATCCCACCAGAGGCATGGATGTTTGTGTTGTGTTTGTTGTAAGGACGGTAGCATGGAACGTAAAGTGACATGAAGGACGAAAGGATTTAAACAGTACAAAAATGGATAAAAAAAAAATCCCGCCGGGGGCATGTATGTCTGTCTGTCGTGAGTGTTGTGTGTTGTCAGGTAGAGGTCTGTGCGACGGGCTGATCACTAGTCCAGAGGAGTCCTACCGACTGTGGTGTGTCTAAAAAGTGTGATCGTGAAGTCTCGAAAAAATGAGGCGGCCTAGGCCCCCAAGGGGCTGTCGAGCCATTGGAAAAAAAGCATTTGTTCGACCACAGTTCTACTGAATACGAAGGGTGCAAACTTCAATTGTTCTAGGCCATACCCAGAATGCATCAAGGGAGCTTTCAACCCTTCATCAAATCGGTTGCGTCATGCAGCTAACTTCACAACTCAATTTAAGTACCGACATAAAAACCTACAGTCATACCTCCACTTCTCCATACGTCTTAACGCCGTCGTCCTTAATTAAGCAACCGCATGTAATGCTCTGTGCTTTACTCTTCTAATCTGAAGATAGCAACAATAGGTTCCTCCAAAACGTCGAAACTACCAAAATGCACGGCGTCACGACCCACAAGACAGGATCTAAACTGCGTGTTCCTTACAGCATCTGTACACGAATGTGAAACAGAAAACCTAAAGGTTATGTTTTCTGTTCACACCATAAAGGCGTATGGCAGAGTAGATGTATAGCTCCAATCATTCTTAACCTCTGCACTATATGGGGTGAGCGATCGGCTTCACACCCCAGCCGCTTTATCCCCGAAACAAAGGGCCACAGGTACACATTCAATAAGAGGCTGTGTCGGTCTGTCCGTCAGTTTGCACCGTGAGGAAGACAAGGGGTGATCGGACACCACGGCTTGTCCAGCCGTAGCCAAGCCACAATACCGACTGAGCTGTGTCGGTTCCACGGGATGTAAACCAAAGGTAAAACTGTCTGTGCTTGGACGACGCCACAAAGACGTGTGGGGAAGTGGAGGCACAGACTCCACTCTCAATCAAAGTACAAGACTGCTGCTGGGCAACCACCATTGGAGAAGGAACCACCGGTACTCATTGTATAAGGGGCTGGGTGGGCCCCCAAGCCGGTTAGGACGTTTCGGAGCAGAGAGAAACCTCCGCCCCGGCTGGGATTCCAACCCCGATTTGACGGTCGTTCAACCCGTAGCATGGTCACTGTAGTGACTGAGCTATCCGCTACTGAGGGTGCAGATAAAAGACACTGTACAACTTGTACTTGACATGGACAAAGTAAATGGGTTTAAAACTTATAATTACAGGCAGACGTTACGTACAGTGCATGAGCAAACACACGTCAGCAGCTGTGCACAACGTAAAACAGTCAGCACGCTGTGACAACGTAAACAAAGTCAGCAGCCTTGCACAACGTAAACACAACGTCAGCACGGCCTGTGCACAACGTAAACACAACGTCAGCACGCTGTGCACAAACGCTATGTGCATGAGAGTCACTAGTCTCTCGGCCGGGTCCAACCGACAGCACTGACCGTGACCCTGACAAGAGGATACATCTGTCTACAGACAGGCTGTAAAACCGGCTTCAAGCTCACACGGAAGAGCGCTCTAAGACGCGGTCACAGATAAACACTGAGGGCCTGCCTTTAAATGCTTTAACGAAAAAAGTGAAAGTACTATGCTGCCCAATGCTCTTCGATTATCGAAAAAAAAAACTTGTCCTCCCTGACAAGAGCAGTATTGAAATGAAGATGAGTATGGAGCATTGGTGGAATGATACTAACAGGGGAAACTGAAGTACTGGGAGAGAAACATTATACAGCGTTGATGTAGATGTATGAATGAGTATGGAGCATTGGTGGAATGATACTGACAGGGGAAAACTGAAGTACTGGGAGAGAAACATTATACAGCGTTGGTGGTAGATGTAATGAATGAGTATGGAGCATTGGTGGAATGATACTGACAGGGGAAACTGAAGTACTGGGAGAGAAACATTATACAGCGTTGGTGGTAGATGGATGAATGAGTATGGAGCATTGGTGGAATGATACTGACAGGGGAAAACTGAAGTACTGGGAGAGAAACATTATACAGCGTTGGTGGTAGATGATGAATGAGTATGGAGCATTGGTGGAATGATACTGACAGGGGAAACTGAAGTACTGGGAGAGAAACATTATACAGCGTTGGTGGTAGATGGATGAATGAGTATGGAGCATTGGTGGAATGATACTGACGGAGGAAACTGAAGTACTGGGAGAGAAACATTATACAGCGTTGGTGGTAGATGATGAATGAGTATGGAGCATTGGTGGAATGATACTGACAGGGGAAACTGAAGTACTGGGAGAGAAACATTATACAGCGTTGGTGGTAGATGGTATGAATGAGTATGGAGCATTGGTGGAATGATACTGACGGAGGAAACTGAAGTACTGGGAGAGAAACATTATACAGCGTTGGTGGTAGATGAATGAATGAGTATGGAGCATTGGTGGAATGATACTGACAGGGGAAACTGAAGTACTGGGAGAGAAACATTATACAGCGTTGGTGGTAGATGGTATGAATGAGTATGGAGCATTGGTGGAATGATACTGACAGGGAAACTGAAGTACTGGGAGAGAAACATTATACAGCGTTGGTGGTAGATGTATGAATGAGTATGGAGCATTGGTGGAATGATACTGACAGGGGAAAACTGAAGTACTGGGAGAGAAACATTATACAGCGTTGGTGGTAGATGGATGAATGAGTATGGAGCATTGGTGGAATGATACTGACGGGGAAAACTGAAGTACTGGGAGAGAAACATTATACAGCGTTGGTGGTAGATGGATGAATGAGTATGGAGCATTGGTGGAATGATACTGACGGAGGAAAACTGCAGTACTGGGAGAGAAACATTATACAGCGTTGGTGGTAGATGTATGAATGAGTATGGAGCATTGGTGGAATGATACTGACAGGGGAAAACTGAAGTACTGGAGAGAAACATTATACAGCGTTGGTGGTAGATGGATGAATGAGTATGGAGCATTGGTGGAATGATACTGACGGAGGAAACTGAAGTACTGGGAGAGAAACATTATACAGCGTTGGTGGTAGATGGATGAATGAGTATGGAGCATTGGTGGAATGATACTGACGGAGGAAAACTGAAGTACTGGGAGAGAAACATTATACAGCGTTGGTGGTAGATGAATGAATAGAGTATGGAGCATTGGTGGAATGATACTGACAGGGGAAACTGAAGTACTGGGAGAGAAACATTATACAGCGTTGGTGGTAGATGTATGAATGGGTATGGAGCATTGGTGGAATGATACTGACAGGGGAAAAATAAAGTACTGGGAGAGAAACATTATACAGCGTTGGTGGTAGATGTATGAATGGGTATGGAGCATTGGTGGAATGATACTGACAGGGGAAAACTGAAGTACTGGGAGAGAAACATTATACAGCGTTGGTGGTAGATGTATGAATGGGTATGGAGCACTGGTGGAATGATACTGACAGGGGAAACTGAAGTACTGGGAGAGAAACATTATACAGCGTTGGTGGTAGATGTATGAATGGGTATGGAGCATTGGTGGAATGATACTGACAGGGGAAACTGAAGTACTGGGAGAGAAACATTATACAGCGTTGGTGGTAGATGTATGAATGGGTATGGAGCATTGGTGGAATGATACTGACAGGGGAAAACTGAAGTACTGGGAGAGAAACCTGTCACAGTGCCACTTTGCCCACCATAGATCACACACAGACTGGCCTGGGATCGAACCCGGGCCTCCGCGGTGAGAGGCTGGCGACTAACTTCCTGAGCCACTTTAAAGACCAAAATTAATCTGAATTATATTTAAAGATGTAGTTCTTACCGCGCAGTAAACACACTCCGTCTCAGTCATACAAACCAGTCAGTTAATGTTGTACAGTGAAATAATCGCTGTTTGTTCTGAGATCCACACATAACACATAAATACAGTCCGTACCGCGCAGTAAACACACTCCGTCTCAGTTATACAAACCAGTCAGTTAATGTTGTACAGTGAAATAATCGCTGTTTGTTCTCAGATCCACACAAAACACATAAATACAGTCCGTACCGCGCAGTAAACACACTACGTCTCAGTTATACAAACCAGTCAGTTAATGTTGTACAGTGAAATAATCGCTGTTTGTTCTGAGATCCACACAAAACACTTAAATACAGTTCGTACCGCGCAGTAAACACACACCGTCTCAGTTATACAAACCAGTCAGTTAATGTTGTACAGTGAAATAATCGCTGTTTGTTCTGAGATCCACACAAAACACTTAAATACAGTTCGTACCGCGCAGTAAAACACTCCGTCTCAGTTATACAAACCAGTCAGTTAATGTTGTACAGTGAAATAATCGCTGTTTGTTCTGAGATCCACACAAAACACATAAATACAGTCCGTACCGCGCAGTAAACACACTCCGTCTCAGTTATACAAACCAGTCAGTTAATGTTGTACAGTGAAATAATCGCTGTTTGTTCTGCGATCCACACAAAACACTTAAATACAGTTCGTACCGCGCAGTAAACACACTCCGTCTCAGTTATACAAACCAGTCAGTTAATGCTGTACAGTGAAATAATCGCTGTTTGTTCTGAGATCCACACAAAACACTTAAATACAGTTCGTACCGCGCAGTAAACACACTCCGTCTCAGTTATACAAACCAGTCAGTTAATGTTGTACAGTGAAATAATCGCTGTTTGTTCTGAGATCCACACAAAACACATAAATACAGTTCGTACCGCGCAGTAAACACACTCCGTCTCAGTTATACAAACCAGTCAGTTAATGCTGTACAGTGAAATAATCGCTGTTTGTTCTGCGATCCACACAAAACCCTTAAATACAGTTCGTACCGCGCAGTAAACACACTCCGTCTCAGTTATACAAACCAGTCAGTTAATGTTGTACAGTGAAATAATCGCTGTTTGTTCTGAGATCCACACAAAACACTTAAATACAGTTCGTACCGCGCAGTAAACACACTCCGTCTCAGTTATGCAAACCAGTCAGTTAATGTTGTACAGTGAAATAATCGCTGTTTGTTCTGAGATCCACACAAAACACATAAATACAGTCCGTACCGCGCAGTAAACACACTCCGTCTCAGTTATACAAACCAGTCAGTTAATGCTGTACAGTGAAATAATCGCTGTTTGTTCTTAGATCCACACAAGACACATAAATACACTGTGTGGGCAGAACGTAGAATTGTTGAATGTTAAACATGGTGGTACATATAGTAACCACTGGGTTTAAAGTGTTAATAGACATTGTACATAAACACAGTTCGTACCGCGCAGTAAACACACTCCGTCTCAGTTATACAAACCAGTCAGTTAATGTTGTACAGAGAAATAATCGCTGTTTGTTCTGAGATCCACACAAAACACATAAATACAGGTCGTACCGCGCACTAAACACACTCCGTCTCAGTTATACAAACCAGTCAGTTAATGCTGTACAGTGAAATAATCGCTGTTTGTTCTGAGATCCACACAAAACACATAAATACACTGTGTGGACAGAACGTAGAATTGTTGAATGTTAAACGTGGTGGTACATATAGTGACCACTGGGACTTAAAGGGTCAATAACTCAATGCAGCAGAGTCCTTCTGTTGAAGTTAACAGTTCTTCAGCTGGTCTATAAATTCCCCACTGTTTACGGTACCCACATGTTCATTACCATGTTAACATCAGCCCTAACTTGGTCCCTATACCTTCCAACCGTATTTCTTCAAGATCAACTTTACTATAATCACACCTAAGCTGAGGTTTTCCACGCGGTGTTTTTATTTCGGGCTATCAAGGCACACATTTGTATGTCTTTCTAACGTGTGCCAAATGCGCGACTCCATCGCCCCTGGAACGGTAGCTGCTGCATTTCCCGCACAGGCTGCCAGGTGACGCGCTTTGTAGTCGATCAGACACTCGCTCTTTGTCTCCGGCGTGCCATTACTAGGCAACTTTACGAGACAGCGGACCTCTGTTTTGAACTAGCTGTCCTGTATGAGGACCGCTTAACCATGCGTTAAATGTTCCACAATTTAACGACACCCTTCATGATACCAGTAGCATAGCCACTCACAGTTTTGAAAAACAAGCACCAGACATTACTGGGATGAACGAATGCAGCAGGATGAGATGGGTGGGGCATGTGGCATGCATGCAGTAAAACACAAATGCATACAGAGCTTTGGCTAGTGAAACCTGAAAGACTGTGACCACTTCGAAGATCTATGAATGGATCACATGATAATATTAAAACGAACATTAAAAAGTGGAAAGCGAGGCGGTGGACTGACTCAGGTTAAGAGCAAGTAACGCGCTGTTGTGAACACGGTGATGAACTTTCGGATTGAGATCTGCGCTCTTTTGGGATTTTACGCAGCGCAGAATGATAGTTTCTTATCGACGTTTCGGGACAACCTATCGGTCCCATCTTCAAGGGTCAAGCAGTCCAAGAAGAATTATGTGTATATAGGGTGTTTATTTTCCTGCTTGACCGATAAGCGCCGGTCCGATGCTCTGCCAGCCTTGCGTCTTACATCGTGTGTTGGGGAGGTTTAACACTCGACGTCGAGAGCTAGACAAACGATCGCAGTGATATCCTTTAGAAAGTCTAATAAATACTGACTAGAGCGTCGTGCCGGCGGTTATCGGTCAAGCGGGAAAAGAAACACCTTTATATTTATATATATATATGTTCTCTGCCGCAACTCATCTCCCCGCATCACTGTGTCAGTATAATAGCCAGTCCCAGCCAGCTGTTTTCGTGGTGCCTCATGGGAACTCAAGAAGCAGACTGTACGCCGGAAATCAGTTACCTCCCGGTGCGTTTGAATTTCCTGCCGCTTTAGGAATATTGGGAGCATGTTGAAGATACGATACAGTGACGTTATAATGGTGACGTCAAGGTGTCATGACGTCACTGACGAACAGGCAGCCTCAAAGAAATGGTCGAGTTTAACAGAGGGTCCAAACACAGTTCGAAACACACTGTGGGCACGGTCAACTCACGGTCAGCTCACGGGCAGGGACAATGTTCCTTGCCTGTATTTAAATGCATCTGTTCGTACCAGCGGTCACGGTCAATTCACGGTCAACTCACGGGCAGGGACAATGTTCCTTGCCTGTATTTAAATGCATCTGTTCATACCAGCTGTCACGGTCAATTCACGGTCAACTCACGGGCAGGGACAATGTTCCTTCCCTGTATTTAAATGCATCTGTTCATACCAGCTGTCACGGTCAATTCACGGTCAACTCACGGGCAGGGACAATGTTCCTTGCCTGTATTTAAATGCATCTGTTCGTACCAGCTGTCACGGTCAACTCACGGTCAACTCACGGGCAGGGACAATGTTGCTTGCCTGTATTTAAATGCATCTGTTCGTACCAGCTGTCACGGTCAACTCACGGTCAACTCACGGGCAGGGACAATGTTCGTTGCCTGTATTTAAATGCATCTGTTCATACCAAAGGTCACGGTCGGCTCACGGTCAGATCACTGTCAACTCACGGCCAGCTCACGGTCAGCTCACGGTCAGTGCACGGTCAGTTCACGGTCAGCTCACGGTATTCCACAAAACAATATCTGACCCGAAAGTAACGTCACCACCGCCAAATCTGTTTACCGTTATTCACTTCAAAGAAATACTGAAAGTGCACAAAGAAAAGCTACAGAATTGTTGCCATAACCAAATGAAATAACTATAAGTACATTAAACAAAGGTAAATAGAAGTACATATACATAACTTTAGGGCAAACAAAGGTAAATAGAAGTACATATACATAACTTTAGGGCAAATAAAGGTAAGAAGTACAAACATAACTTAGGGCAATAAAGGTAAATAGAAGTACATATACATAACTTTAGGGCAAACAAAGGTAAATAGAAGTACATATACATAACTTTAGGGCAAATAAAGGTAAATAGAAGTACATATACATAACTTTAGGGCAAATAAAGGTAAATAGAAGTACATATACATAACTTTAGGGCAAATAAAGGTAAATAGAAGTACATATACATAACTTTAGGGCAAACAAAGGTAAATAGAAGTACATATACATAACTTTAGGGCAAACAAAGGTAAATAGAAGTACATATACATAACTTTAGGGCAAATAAAGGTAAATAGAAGTACATATACATAACTTTAGGGCAAATAAAGGTAAATAGAAGTACATATACATAACTTTAGGGCAAATAAAGGTAAATAGAAGTACATATACATAACTTTAGGGCAAATAAAGGTAAATAGAAGTACATATACATAACTTTAGGGCAAATAAAGGTAAATAGAAGTACATATACATAACTTTAGGGCAAACAAAGTAATAGAAGTACATATACATAACTTTAGGGCAAACAAGGTAAATAGAAGTACATATACATACTTTAGGGCAAATAAAGGTAAATAGAAGTACATATACATAACTTTAGGGCAAATAAAGGTAAATAGAAGTACATATACATAACTTTAGGGCAACAAAGGTAAATAGAAGTACATATACATAACTTTAGGGCAAACAAAGGTAAATAGAAGTACATATACATAACTTTAGGGCAAACAAAGGTAAATAGAAGTACATATACATAACTTAGGCAAACAAGGTAAATAGAAGTACATATACATAACTTTAGGGCAAACAAAGGTAAATAGAAGTACATATACATAACTTTAGGGCAAACAAAGGTAAATAGAAGTACATATACATAACTTTAGGGCAAAAAAGGTAAATAGAAGTACATATACATAACTTTAGGCAAACAAGTAATAGATACATATACATAACTTTAGGGCAAACAAAGGTAAATAGAAGTACATATACATAACTTTAGGGCAAACAAAGGTAAATAGAAGTACATATACATAACTTTAGGGCAAACAAAGGTAAATAGAAGTACATATACATAACTTTAGGGCAAACAAACAAAACACTGTCTGATGGTGAGCTGGGTACAGCGCAATGTGTTCCGGCCTTTGATATTTCTGTTTTTTAAACGTACAAGTCAGGTGGTCTAACTCAGCGGTATTCAACCTTTTTTGTTCGCGTACCCCCACATATAATTTATCTTCAACTTTGTACCCCCAAAGCTGTTGGTGCACAATTCAAGTTATACACAGTCTATAATCTACATCTAAAATAAGTTAAATAAATTACATCCAAAATAATGTATTAAATAATAAGTTTTAAATGAGAAAAAGGAGAGTCAAGCTATTAAATGACGGCAGCCACAATTGTCAAAGAACAAAGCAATATGAAGCAGTGCGTCTGTCTGTCTGTCTGTCTGTTGCCACAGCAGTATTTTGAAGTAGCTTCATTGCGTGGTTAAAAGAAGTGAAATACAGTATTAGGCAAAACGTTAATCCCGCCCAATAGTGTTCAGTCACGTTGCAACGCACTTTGTGGGATAAAATGAAACTAGCCGCCCTGATAGAATTGCATAAAGGAGAGAGAGAGAGAGAGAGAGAGAGAGAGAGAGAGAGAGAGAGAAAATGGCGCTCCCAAATCGCATGTCCTTACGTCCGGTCTCTTGTGGCTAACCCTAAATCTGGCCCTGATTATTCAGTGTTTATCATGAAATAATATATTTATTTCTTCTAATTTTACGTACCCCCTACGATGTCTTCGCGTACCCCCGGGTTGAATACTGGTCTAAGGTGTAATTCCCGATTTGTTGAACCAGGGGGTTAGGGTGTGCAGGTAAAGGTAAAGGTGTCCCATTACAGGCCTGGACAGGCCCTTAGGGTTCCAGCAGGTTGAGGCTCACAGATTTATAGACAATCGGCACATGAAGGTGGTAAGGTTGTCAGCCGTACGCACCGGTCGCCTTTACCCCCAGGAAATATTCCTGGTACTCATTTCTGTTAGAGGCTGAGTCGACCCCAGGGCCATAGTGTGACCGGAAGGATTGTTAATGACACCATCGGGAATCGAACCCGCGACCTTCCGGCTTGTAGCGCAGTGCCTCAACCAACTGCGTCAAGTTCTTTTTACATTGCCTTAAAGGGGACCAGGATAGCTCAGTCGGTATAGCGACTCGCTACGAGCTGGACGGTCCGGGGATCGAATCTCGGTGGAGGCGAGATTTTCAGCACCCGTCCAGACCGGCCCTGGGGCCCACCCAGCCACCTGTACAATGGGTACCGGGACATTCCCGGGAGTAAAAGCGGCCGGGGCGTGGCGTTGACCACCCACCTCCATCTAGCGCCGAGGTTAAAGAAAGAGTATAGCTATACCTCTACTCCCCCTCTGGGCCTTCATGGCCTGTTTCAGGGTGACCTTTACCTTTACCTGTAGCACAATCAGACTTAGCGTAAATTTCTAACGTTCCACCCTACGCTAGCGTCTAATTGTTGTGACCAAGATACCGGAAGTTTGTGAAGCACAGTGTCAATGTACACTTCACAGAAGTTGGTTCTGGTATATGTACCAGGTACGGGGGGGAAGTGCCTGCATTGACAGCGTGTTACTGACTTGCTTTGTTGTAGGAAAGCAGGTTATATCGTGACAACGTGACTTAAGGAGGGCCCCTTGTGAATGAGACCGTCAAAATGGCGGTTCTGGTACAAAGAATTATGCTAAAACAAATACGTTTCACGTGTGAGGAATTAAGTCTTCTGCATTGTCATGCTGAGCATCGGGTTTACTGATTACCGACGTTTCGAAAGAAATTACTGTCTTGATATTCATGTGATGAGTCATAAACAAATTATAGGAATTCTCAACACTTTAAGATGAAGGCGGTGCCTTCTAAACACCGGGAATCAAATCGCAGTATTCAGCGGAATAGTACAAAAATAAAATCCAAATTTTCAACATTAGCGCTGACGGAAAACTGAGAACCATTTCACATGTATTCCCTGACACACTGGCGTTAGTGCGCAGACACTGTCGGAACACAAACAACTGTCAGCTTCAATGTATTCACTTTACTGTACCAACCAAATGCAGACTATTATTTACATATGAGTGTTAAAACACGTAGCTGCGACATGTTTCGGCACAAACGTAACATCTTCAGGGAGCGCGATACGCCATGTTTAAAACCAACTGCCAGTGACCAGTCACTATTTACGCGGTTCCACAGTCTGCAGTAGGCTGCGTTGTTGATATAATTTGTGTATAAAGGTACAGCTTGTGCTGTTTTTAAATTATGTTTAAAATAAGATTAAAACATTCCTTACGCTATAAGTACGCTGCTGGCTACGACACACAACACAGCATAACACAGCGACCCAATCCACCTTGCATTGACACACGCACTACAGACCTAACATACAATGCAACAAACTAAAATTTTGGTAGCCGACACAATAGTTTTAATCTGTATAAATCATATTTCTCTAACCGCTTGCTGCCTCTAGGAAGCTTAGTTTCTGTGCTTCAAGCTAACGCCTTGCAATTCGGCAACCTCTCTGTCACAGTTGCAAGGCGGGTCTCCTTTCCTAACTCTAAACAGGCGTTTCTCCAGTTCGATTTCCAGCCATTCCAATTGAACCTACAGGAAACTTTATCATACCGTGGCATGCAGGTCTTCGTCCGTCTCTCACTTCTCCCTACTTCTACCTTTCTTACTCCTTTCCTTACTTCTGTCCTTCGTTGTCGTCTTGTTCCCCCTCGTCTACATGTATCTAGCTATCCTTCGTTCTCGTCTTGTTCCCCCTCGTCTACATGTATCTAGCTATCCTTCGTTGTCGTCTTGTTCCCCCTCGTCTACATGTATCTAGCTATCCTTCGTTGTCGTCTTGTTCCCCCTCGTCTACATGTATCTAGCTATCCTTCGTTGTCGTCTTGTTCCCCCTCGTCTACATGCATCTAGCTATCCTTCGTTGTCGTCTTGTTCCCCCTCGTCTACATGTATCTAGCTATCCTTCGTTGTCGTCTTGTTCCCCCTCGTCTACATGTATCTAGCTATCCTTCGTTGTCGTCTTGTTCCCCCTCGTCTACATGTATCTAGCTATCCTTCGTTGTCGTCTTGTTCCCCCTCGTCTACATGTATCTAGCTATCCTTCGTTCTCGTCTTGTTCCCCCTCGTCTACATGTATCTAGCTATCCTTCGTTGTCGTCTTGTTCCCCCTCGTCTACATGTATCTAGCTATCCTTCGTTGTCGTCTTGTTCCCCCTCGTCTACATGTATCTAGCTATCCTTCGTTGTCGTCTTGTTCCCCCTCGTCTACATGTATCTAGCTATCCTTCGTTCTCGTCTTGTTCCCCCTCGTCTACATGTATCTAGCTATCCTTCGTTGTCGTCTTGTTCCCCCTCGTCTACATGTATCTAGCTATCCTTCGTTGTCGTCTTGTTCCCCCTCGTCTACATGTATCTAGCTATCCTTCGTTGTCGTCTTGTTCCCCCTCGTCTACATGTATCTAGCTATCCTTCGTTGTCGTCTTGTTCCCCCTCGTCTACATGTATCTAGCTATCCTTCGTTGTCGTCTTGTTCCCCCTCGTCTACATGTATCTAGCTATCCTTCGTTGTCGTCTTGTTCCCCCTCGTCTACATGTATCTAGCTATCCTTCGTTGTCGTCTTGTTCCCCCTCGTCTACATGTATCTAGCTATCCTTCGTTGTCGTCTTGTTCCCCCTTGTCTACATGTATCTAGCTATCCTTCGTTGTCGTCTTGTTCCCCCTCGTCTACATGTATCTAGCTATCCTTCGTTCTCGTCTTGTTCCCCCTCGTCTACATGTATCTAGCTATCCTTCGTTCTCGTCTTGTTCCCCCTCGTCTACATGTATCTAGCTATCCTTCGTTCTCGTCTTGTTCCCCCTCGTCTACATGTATCTAGCTATCCTTCTTTCTCGTCTTGTTCCCCCTCGTCTACATGTATCTAGCTATCCTTCGTTCTCGTCTTGTTCCCCCTCGTCTACATGTATCTAGCTATCCTTCGTTCTCGTCTTGTTCCCCCTCGTCTACATGTATCTAGCTATCCTTCGTTCTCGTCTTGTTCCCCCTCGTCTACATGTATCTAGCTATCCTTCTTTCTCGTCTTGTTCCCCCTCGTCTACATGTATCTAGCTATCCACCGCCAGTGCTACTGGTCACCACCTCAAGCTTGGAGCTTAGCAAACTTATTACTGCAAGGTGACGTCACGTGTCACGTAACAGGATCATACGTGACGGAGCTGAGGGCGAGACGCAAAACAGAGATCAAGGTGCTTGTTTCGGGGCTGTCGCTTCAGGGGGCTCCTAAATTTCATGGGATTTAACCTTTCAATGATGATGGGGTTTAAATTCCAACCACTGCCCATGACATAGAGGGTTTTTTTTAAAATTTATATTACCCTTAATACTTTCTCGAAGGTACGGTGCACCGAGACACGTGTGACGTCACAGTGACATAGGCTAATTTCGATAGATCATTTTTATTTATTTACTGACTTATATACACACGTATCTTTAATTATATACGCCTATATACTGTTTGCCGATCCCAGTCGCCGTGCGGTCTAAGGCGTGTGTCTGCGGCCGCTCGCTTATTGGGATTGCGGGTTCGAATCCCGCCGGGTGCATGGATGTCTGTCTCTTGTGAGTGTTGTGTTTTGTCAGGTACAGGTCTCTGCGACGGGCTGATCACTCGTCCAGAGGGGTCCTACCGAGTATGGTGTGTTTAAAAAAGTGTGATCGTGAAGCGTCGAAAAATGAGGCGGCCTAGGCTCCCAAGGGGCTGTCGAGCCATTGAAAAAAAAATGTACGGTTTATTTAGCGACCTACAGTTAAGACTACAGTGTCAGAACGCTCTATAATCAACAAATAACTCAACAGTTAAGGTGTGAAAGATGTCATCAAATGTGACGAAAACTGAGGGTGTGCGAAGAAAACTGTTTAAGACAATACTGCACACCCTGTACTCCGTAACGCAGTACAAAGACTTGCCAAGGCGTTCGTTATTTACAAAAATTTCACACGGTTTCACGGTGAACGTGTAAGCCCAATTTCATTCATGCCATAAAAAAGCAACTTTCAGTAAAGATCTTCTACACCGAATTTAAGTAAATCCCTGCAAAAGTTTTTGTCGTTGACAAAACGTCACATATAGATAAATAGTGCTATGAGGCTTTTAACTGGTGCAATATCTGACGTAAGTTTCAATACCACAAAACAATGTTCGGAGTTTTATATTCATTCAAATACAGCTGTCCCTTTTATCATGTCCATCAAAATGACAGCCTTATCGCATGTATTCGCCAGGACATCCAATGACAGCTCCTGTGCTCAGAGAAACGATAAAAATGACACTCTGTACAAAAGATATAACACTCTATAAGTCTCACACTGTTGACATCGTGCATCTTCGTCATATTAAATTAAGTTACAGACCGACTGATGCACACTAAAACCACTTTTTATGTAGCTTTATTATTAAAATTGTTAAAATTGTACCCCTACACTCCACCATAGTACTCTTCACCGCACAACAGGCAGTACTATAGTACTCTTCACCGCACAACAGGCAGTACCATAGTACTCTTCACCGTACAACAGGCAGTACCATAGTACTCTTCACCGCACAACAGGCAGTACCATAGTACTCTTCACCGCACAACAGGCAGTACTATAGTACTCTTCACCGCACAACAGGCAGTACCATAGTACTCTTCACCGCACAACAGGCAGTACCATAGTACTCTTCACCGTACAACAGGCAGGACTATAGTACTCTTTACCGCACAACAGGCAGTACCATAGTACTCTTCACCGCACAACAGGCAGTACCATAGTACTCTTCACCGCACAACAGGCAGTACTATAGTACTCTTCACCGTACAACAGGCAGTACCATAGTACTCTTCACCGTACAACAGGCAGTACCATAGTACTCTTCACCGCACAACAGGCAGTACCATAGTACTCTTCACCGCACAACAGGCAGTACTATAGTACTCTTCACCGCACAACAGGCAGTACCATAGTACTCTTCACCGCACAACAGGCAGTACTATAGTACTCTTCACCGTACAACAGGCAGTACTATAGTACTCTTCACCGTACAACAGGCAGTACTATAGTACTCTTCACCGTACAACAGGCAGTACCATAGTACTCTTCACCGCACAACAGGCAGTACTATAGTACTCTTCACCGCACAACAGGCAGTACCATAGTACTCTTCACCGTACAACAGGCAGTACCATAGTACTCTTCACCGCACAACAGGCAGTACCATAGTACTCTTCACCGCACAACAGGCAGTACTATAGTACTCTTCACCGCACAACAGGCAGTACCATAGTACTCTTCACCGCACAACAGGCAGTACCATAGTACTCTTCACCGTACAACAGGCAGGACTATAGTACTCTTTACCGCACAACAGGCAGTACCATAGTACTCTTCACCGCACAACAGGCAGTACCATAGTACTCTTCACCGCACAACAGGCAGTACTATAGTACTCTTCACCGTACAACAGGCAGTACCATAGTACTCTTCACCGTACAACAGGCAGTACCATAGTACTCTTCACCGCACAACAGGCAGTACCATAGTACTCTTCACCGCACAACAGGCAGTACTATAGTACTCTTCACCGCACAACAGGCAGTACCATAGTACTCTTCACCGCACAACAGGCAGTACTATAGTACTCTTCACCGTACAACAGGCAGTACTATAGTACTCTTCACCGTACAACAGGCAGTACTATAGTACTCTTCACCGTACAACAGGCAGTACCATAGTACTCTTCACCGTACAACAGGCAGTACTATAGTACTCTTCACCGTACAACAGGCAGTACCATAGTACTCTTCACCGTACAACAGGCAGTACCATAGTACTCTTCACCGTACAACAGGCAGTACTATAGTACTCTTCACCGCACAACAGGCAGTACTATAGTAATCTTCACCGTACAACAGGCAGTACTATAGTACTCTTCACCGTACAACAGGCAGTACTATAGTACTCTTCACCGTACAACAGGCAGTACTATAGTACTCTTCACCGTACAACAGGCAGTACCATAGTACTCTTCACCGCACAACAGGCAGTACTATAGTACTCTTCACCGTACAACAGGCAGTACTATAGTACTCTTCACCGCACAACAGGCAGTACCATAGTACTCTTCACCGCACAACAGGCAGTACCATAGTACTCTTCACCGCACAACAGGCAGTACTATAGTACTCTTCACCGTACAACAGGCAGTACTATAGTACTCTTCACCGCACAACAGGCAGTACTATAGTACTCTTCACCGCACAACAGGCAGTACCATAGTACTCTTCACCGCACATCAGGCAGTACCATAGTACTCTTCACCGCACAACAGCAGTACTATAGTACTCTTCACCGTACAACAGGCAGTACCATAGTACTCTTCACCGTACAACAGGCAGTACTATAGTACTCTTCACCGTACAACAGGCAGTACTATAGTACTCTTCACCGCACAACAGGCAGTACTATAGTACTCTTCACCGCACAACAGACAGTACTATAGTACTCTTCACCGCACAACAGGCAGTACTATAGTACTCTTCACCGCACAACAGGCAGTACCATAGTACTCTTCACCGTACAACAGGCAGTACCATAGTACTCTTCACCGTACAACAGGCAGTACTATAGTACTCTTCACCGTACAACAGGCAGTACTATAGTACTCTTCACCGCACAACAGGCAGTACTATAGTACTCTTCACCGCACAACAGGCAGTACCATAGTACTCTTCACCGTACAACAGGCAGTACCATAGTACTCTTCACCGCACAACAGGCAGTACCATAGTACTCTTCACCGTACAACAGGCAGTACCATAGTACTCTTCACCGTACAACAGGCAGTACTATAGTACTCTTCACCGCACAACAGGCAGTACCATAGTCCTCTTCACCGCACAACAGGCAGTACCATAGTACTCTTCACCGTACAACAGGCAGTACCATAGTACTCTTCACCGCACAACAGGCAGTACCATAGTACTCTTCACCGCACAACAGGCAGTACCATAGTACTCTTCACCGCACAACAGGCAGTACCATAGTACTCTTCACCGCACAACAGGCAGTACCATAGTACTCTTCACCGCACAACAGGCAGTACCATAGTACTCTTCACCGCACAACAGGCAGTACCATAGTACTCTTCACCGCACAACAGGCAGTACCATAGTACTCTTCAACGCACAACAGGCAGTACCATAGTACTCTTCACCGCACAACAGGCAGTACCATAGTACTCTTCACCGCACAACAGGCAGTACCATAGTACTCTTCACCGCACAACAGGCAGTACCATAGTACTCTTCACCGCACAACAGGCAGTACCATAGTACTCTTCACCGCACAACAGGCAGTACCATAGTACTCTTCAACGCACAACAGGCAGTACCATAGTACTCTTCACCGCAGAACAGGCAGTACCATAGTACTCTTCACCGCACAACAGGCAGTACTATAGTACTCTTCACCGTACAACAGGCAGTACTATAGTACTCTTCACCGCACAACAGGCAGTACTATAGTACTCTTCACCGCACAACAGGCAGTACTATAGTACTCTTCACCGCACAACAGGCAGTACTATAGTACTCTTCACCGCACAACAGGCAGTACCATAGTACTCTTCACCGCACAACAGGCAGTACCATAGTACTCTTCACCGTACAACAGGCAGTACTATAGTACTCTTCACCGTACAACAGGCAGTACTATAGTACTCTTCACCGCACAACAGGCAGTACTATAGTACTCTTCACCGCACAACAGGCAGTACCATAGTACTCTTCACCGCACAACAGGCAGTACCATAGTACTCTTCACCGCACAACAGGCAGTACCATAGTACTCTTCACCGTACAACAGGCAGTACTATAGTACTCTTCACCGCACAACAGGCAGTACCATAGTCCTCTTCACCGCACAACAGGCAGTACCATAGTACTCTTCACCGTACAACAGGCAGTACCATAGTACTCTTCACCGCACAACAGGCAGTACCATAGTACTCTTCACCGCACAACAGGCAGTACCATAGTACTCTTCACCGCACAACAGGCAGTACCATAGTACTCTTCACCGCACAACAGGCAGTACCATAGTACTCTTCACCGCACAACAGGCAGTACCATAGTACTCTTCACCGCACAACAGGCAGTACCGTAGTACTCTTCACCGCACAACAGGCAGTACCATAGTACTCTTCACCGCACAACAGGCAGTACCATAGTACTCTTCACCGTACAACAGGCAGTACCATAGTACTCTTCACCGCACAACAGGCAGTACCATAGTACTCTTCACCGCACAACAGGCAGTACCATAGTACTCTTCACCGTACAACAGGCAGTACCATAGTACTCTTCACCGCACAACAGGCAGTACCATAGTACTCTTCACCGTACAACAGGCAGTACCATAGTACTCTTCACCGTACAACAGGCAGTACCATAGTACTCTTCACCGCACAACAGGCAGTACTATAGTACTCTTCACCGCACAACAGGCAGTACCATAGTACTCTTCACCGCACAACAGGCAGTACCATAGTACTCTTCACCGTACAACAGGCAGTACTATAGTACTCTTCACCGTACAACAGGCAGTACTATAGTACTCTTCACCGCACAACAGGCAGTACTATAGTACTCTTCACCGCACAACAGCAGTACCATAGTACTCTTCACCGCACAACAGGCAGTACCATAGTACTCTTCACCGCACAACAGGCAGTACCATAGTACTCTTCACCGCACAACAGGCAGTACCATAGTACTCTTCACCGTACAACAGGCAGTACTATAGTACTCTTCACCGCACAACAGGCAGTACCATAGTCCTCTTCACCGCACAACAGGCAGTACCATAGTACTCTTCACCGTACAACAGGCAGTACCATAGTACTCTTCACCGCACAACAGGCAGTACCATAGTACTCTTCACCGCACAACAGGCAGTACCATAGTACTCTTCACCGCACAACAGGCAGTACCATAGTACTCTTCACCGCACAACAGGCAGTACCATAGTACTCTTCACCGCACAACAGGCAGTACCATAGTACTCTTCACCGCACAACAGGCAGTACCGTAGTACTCTTCACCGCACAACAGGCAGTACCATAGTACTCTTCACCGCACAACAGGCAGTACCATAGTACTCTTCACCGTACAACAGGCAGTACCATAGTACTCTTCACCGCACAACAGGCAGTACCATAGTACTCTTCACCGCACAACAGGCAGTACCATAGTACTCTTCACCGTACAACAGGCAGTACCATAGTACTCTTCACCGCACAACAGGCAGTACCATAGTACTCTTCACCGTACAACAGGCAGTACCATAGTACTCTTCACCGCACAACAGGCAGTACCATAGTACTCTTCACCGCACAACAGGCAGTACCATAGTACTCTTCACCGCACAACAGGCAGTACCATAGTACTCTTCAACGCACAACAGGCAGTACCATAGTACTCTTCACCGCACAACAGGCAGTACCATAGTACTCTTCACCGCACAACAGGCAGTACCATAGTACTCTTCACCGCACAACAGGCAGTACCATAGTACTCTTCACCGCACAACAGGCAGTACCATAGTACTCTTCACCGCACAACAGGCAGTACCATAGTACTCTTCAACGCACAACAGGCAGTACCATAGTACTCTTCACCGCAGAACAGGCAGTACCATAGTACTCTTCACCGCACAACAGGCAGTACTATAGTACTCTTCACCGTACAACAGGCAGTACTATAGTACTCTTCACCGCACAACAGGCAGTACTATAGTACTCTTCACCGCACAACAGGCAGTACTATAGTACTCTTCACCGCACAACAGGCAGTACTATAGTACTCTTCACCGCACAACAGGCAGTACCATAGTACTCTTCACCGCACAACAGGCAGTACCATAGTACTCTTCACCGTACAACAGGCAGTACTATAGTACTCTTCACCGTACAACAGGCAGTACTATAGTACTCTTCACCGCACAACAGGCAGTACTATAGTACTCTTCACCGCACAACAGGCAGTACCATAGTACTCTTCACCGCACAACAGGCAGTACCATAGTACTCTTCACCGCACAACAGGCAGTACCATAGTACTCTTCACCGCACAACAGGCAGTACCATAGTACTCTTCACCGTACAACAGGCAGTACTATAGTACTCTTCACCGCACAACAGGCAGTACCATAGTCCTCTTCACCGCACAACAGGCAGTACCATAGTACTCTTCACCGTACAACAGGCAGTACCATAGTACTCTTCACCGCACAACAGGCAGTACCATAGTACTCTTCACCGCACAACAGGCAGTACCATAGTACTCTTCACCGCACAACAGGCAGTACCATAGTACTCTTCACCGCACAACAGGCAGTACCATAGTACTCTTCACCGCACAACAGGCAGTACCATAGTACTCTTCACCGCACAACAGGCAGTACCGTAGTACTCTTCACCGCACAACAGGCAGTACCATAGTACTCTTCACCGCACAACAGGCAGTACCATAGTACTCTTCACCGTACAACAGGCAGTACCATAGTACTCTTCACCGCACAACAGGCAGTACCATAGTACTCTTCACCGCACAACAGGCAGTACCATAGTACTCTTCACCGTACAACAGGCAGTACCATAGTACTCTTCACCGCACAACAGGCAGTACCATAGTACTCTTCACCGTACAACAGGCAGTACCATAGTACTCTTCACCGTACAACAGGCAGTACCATAGTACTCTTCACCGCACAACAGGCAGTACTATAGTACTCTTCACCGTACAACAGGCAGTACCATAGTACTCTTCACTGTACAACAGGCAGTACCATAGTACTCTTCACCGTACAACAGGCAGTACCATAGTACTCTTCACCGCACAACAGGCAGTACTATAGTACTCTTCACCGTACAACAGGCAGTACCATAGTACTCTTCACCGCACAACAGGCAGTACTATAGTACTCTTCACCGTACAACAGGCAGTACCATAGTACTCTTCACCGCACAACAGGCAGTACCATAGTACTCTTCACCGCACAACAGGCAGTACTATAGTACTCTTCACCGTACAACAGGCAGTACCATAGTACTCTTCACCGTACAACAGGCAGTACCATAGTACTCTTCACCGTACAACAGGCAGTACACTTCGCTCCCCAAAAAACATATCACATGCCTTTAATACCACGATCCCACACGCCAGCACTTCCGCAATCTACTATCTACAGTACTTTTACAATTTTACAACTTTTAACGAGTCTTTTTACAAGATTTTAACTTATAATATATAAGTGTTAAAGTGCCGATAGAATATTTAAAATCATGTGTTTGAAGTGACTGTAGCTTTTAGCAAAAAAAAAAAAAAACCCTGACGATGATCCTAGGATCGAAACACGTGTAGGGGTACAATTTTAACAGTTTTAATAATAAAGCTGCATAAAAAGTAGTTTTAGTGTGCATCAGTCGGTCTGAAACTTAATTTAACTCTATAAGTCATTTAAAACTTACAATTATTTCTTTGTAAAAGTTCTACTAAGAACTGAGCGACTTTTCATTTAAACGGACGGTACGTTGTAAATGGTTAGGATGGATACTGAATAGTGAATTAGACAAGATGTCGAAGGAAGCGGCCATGAAGTGTCAACTTACGTAGATCGTATAGGTTGTGTTTATGGGTGTCATCGCACGTGTTGTTCTTCAGGGAACAGTGACGTAAGACTGAAATTTAAACTTGGCAATGGACACTGAGGGTTTCCCTACAGCAGAATTGACAAATCTCTCTACTGAACAGACGTCGTGTTTACAAACGCTACACTGATATCTGTATTGGCCCTGAGCTACAATTTAGTGAATCGCAGAGCTGCAGACTTCAAAAGAGCAGGCAGCAGGTGAAATCAAAGGTTATGATGAAGCCATATTGAGTCCGTTTACAATTATTCCCCAGCGTCGTGTTACACTGAAGTGACGTCATGATTATGAGACTGACCAACAGGTTCAGTTCGACTGATATTCGATAATAGTTTGAGCTACGAAATGTGTTTAAAAAAAACAGAAACTAATATCAGATTCAAATTAGGTTCATTACGTAACAAAGGAAGTTGGCAAATTTATAGGTGAAAAGTCTTCAAACTATTCGCAACGTCACGTCAATTCTTCTGAAAATCAGTTTATTTCGCTAGAATTTCAATTCAGTGGAAAACCGTAGTGATTTTGTGTAACACAAATTAATGTTTTGCGATAAAAGCAATTAGTTGCACTGGAATTCGTAAGAATGGCACAAAACGGTTTGGAATGTTATTGTAATCCACTGGAGAATCGCAGAATTTCTTTTAAATATAGAAGATTCTATGTAGTGTCAAGTTAATTGTTTGGAATACGACTGAAATCAGTAAGAATGTCACTACGATTGACTGGAATGTCAGTAGTTCACTGTAACGAGTACTCGTGCGTGTGAGATATGCCGGTGCGAAACAGTTATATATACTGCTGAAAGAGCAACTTTATTACGGAAAAGTACATTTACTTGCTGTACCTACCTGTGTCAGTATGCCACAAAATGTTGTACCTACCTATGTCAGTATGCCACAAAATTCTGTACCTTCCTGTGTCAGTATGCCACAACATGTTGTACCTACCTATATCAGTATGCCACAAAAGTCTGTACCTTCCTGTGTCAGTATGCCATAAAATTCTGTACCTTCCTGTGTCAGTATGCCACAAAATGCTGTACCTATCTGTGTCAGTATGCCACAAAATGATGTACCTATCTGTGTCAGTATGCCATAAAATGCTGTACCTACCTGTGTCACACAAAATGCTGTACCTACCTGCGTCAGTATGCCACAAAATTATGTACCTATCTGTGTCAGTATGCCACAATAAGATGTACTTATCTGTCAGTATACCACAAAATGCTGTACCCACCTATGTCAGTATGCCACAAAATGATGTAAATATCTGTGTCAGTATGCCACAAAATGATATGACTATCTATGTCAGTATGCCACAAAAGGTTGTACCTATTTGTGTCAGTATGCCACAAAATTCCGTACCTTCCTGTGTCAGTATGCCACATAATGCTGTAACTACCTGTGTCAGTATGCCACAAAATGCTGTACCTACCTGTGTCACACAAAATGCTGTACCTATCTATGTCAGTATCCCACAAAATGTTGTACCTACCTATGTCAGTATCCCACAAAATTCTGTAACTACCCGTGTCAGTATGCCACAAAATGATGTACCTACCTGTGTCAATATTACACAACATGCTGTACATACCTATGTCAGTATGCCACAAAATGCTGTACCTTCCTCTGTCAGTATGTTACACAATTCTGTGCCTACCTGTGTCAGTATGCCACAAAATGCTGTACCTTCCTCTGTCAGTATGTCACACAATTCTGTGCCTACCTGCAACCGCGCGTTGGCCCTTCATCCTGCGCCCTGCAGACGGAGACACAAGCAGCACCGGTCGCTCGTGGCGGTGCAGTATGGGCGATGCCAAGCGTCGTGGCGGCTGAAACGTGTTACTGCTGGGTTCATGGTCGCTCCGGGCTATAGACGCCGCCTTAACAATACTGTCGATGGAGGACGAGCGGGAAAGCTGACTCTGGTTGATGTCGCGCCTGGAATACAACAGTCGTTAGTGGAAACTGGGCGAGTAATGTCAGCAGGGCGACAGACGCTGGTATGTCAGCTAACAGTCGCTCAGCTGGTCAACAAATACCCCCCATGGCATCTAAATGTTCTTCTGACCACAACAGCCAACAAGTGGATCTTATCTTAGGTCACATCAATTCAATGAACACCCTCAAATCCTATTTATCTAAAATCCTTTCCAATATTATCCTTCCACCTACGCCTAAATCTTGTGACCTGTGACCTCTGCCCTCCTGTTTGCCGATCGAAAGTTTGTTTTATTTTCCTTTCCCGTATTTAACACAATTCATCGGTTCTAGATTACCTTCATGCTTACAGACAGACAGACAGTCGAAAAGACGAATCGGTTTTAATACGAGCTCGCCAGTAACAAGTACATTCCTGAACACTGTCGGTTTTAATATGAGCTCGCCAGTGACAAGTACATTCCTGAACACTGTCGGTTTTAATATGAGCTCGCTAGTGACAAGTACATCCTGAACACTGTCGCTTTTAATATGAGCTCGCCAGTGACAATTACATCCTGAACACTGTCGGTTTTAATATGAGCTCGCCAGTGACAAAACATTCCTGAACACTGTCGATTTTAATATGAGCTCGCCAGTGACAAGTACATTCCTGAACACTGTCGGTTTTAATATGAACTCGCCAGTGACAAGTACATTCCTGAACACTGTCGGTTTTAATATGAGCTCGCCAGTGACAAGTACATTCCTGAACACTGTCGGTTTTAATATAACTCGCCAGTGACAAGTACATTCCTGAACACTGTCGGTTTTAATATGAACTCGCCAGTGACAATTACATTCCTGAACACTGTCGGTTTTCAGATGAGCTCGCCAGTGACAAGTACATTCCTGAACACTGTCGGTTTTAATATGAGCTCGCCAGTGACAAGTACATTCCTGAACACTGTCGGTTTTAATATGAGCTCGCCAGTGACAAGTACATCCTGAACACTGTCGGTTTTAATATGAGCTCGCCAGTGACAAGTACATCCTGAACACTGTCGGTTTTAATATGAGCTCGCCAGTGACAAGTACATCCTGAACACTGTCGGTTTTAATATGAGCTCGCCAGTGACAAGTACATTCCTGAACACTGTCGGTTTTAATATGAGCTCGCCAGTGACAAGTACATTCCTGAACACTGTCGGTTTTAATATGAGCTCGCCAGTGACAAGTACATCCTGAACACTGTCGGTTTTAATATGAGCTCGCCAGTGACAAGTACATCCTGAACACTGTCGGTTTTAATATGAGCTCGCCAGTGACAAGTACATTCCTGAACACTGTCGGTTTTAATATGAGCTCGCCAGTGACAAGTACATTCCTGAACACTGTCGGTTTTAATATGAGCTCGCCAGTGACAAAAAACATTCCTGAACACTGTCGGTTTTAATATGAGCTCGCCAGTGACAAAAACATTCCTGAACACTGTCGGTTTTAATATGAGCTCGCTAGTGACAAGTACATCCTGAACACTGTCGGTTTTAATATGAGCTCGCCAGTGACAAAAATATTCCTGAACACTGTCGGTTTTAATATGAGCTCGCCAGTGACAAAAACATTCCTGAACACTGTCGGTTTTAATATGAGCTCGCCAGTGACAAAAACATTCCTGAACACTGTCGGTTTTAATATGAGCTCGCCAGCGACAAAAACATTCCTGAACACTGTCGGTTTTAATATGAGCTCGCCAGTGACAAGTACATCCTGAACAAGTTCAACTAATTTACTATATACTGCTGTCACATACATTCAAGTACAGCGTGTTTTTTTTTCTGTTTGACCGATAAGTGCCGGCCCAACGCTCCGCCAGCGTTGCATCGTACGCCGCGTGTCGGGGAGGTTTAACAGTCGATGACGGGAGCTAGACAAACGATCGCAGTGATAATAAGCTTTATAAAGTCTAATAAAAACTCACTACAGCGTCGGGCCGGTACTTATCGGTCAAGTAGGAAACAAACACCCTGTATCTAGTAGTTACTGTGTATTCGCTGACAGTTTCGGCAGCTGGGTCGTGCCATCTTCAGGCGAAAATACCTTTCATCTAAAATTAAACGTTGCCTGCTGTGTAACGCTATCTTGGCAAGACAGAAAAAAAACTGCGGGGTTTGAGATCTCACTTCTGTTGTGGATTTGTGATTTTGCTATTGGATTATGTAGCTGAGGCTAGAACGTGAAAAGGGTTCAAGTAACGACCATCAGCTTCGTATGGCCTACAAAGAAGCACAAATCTACAAACAAAATGACATCTCAAACCCCGCAATTTCTTCTTGTCTTGCCAAGATAGCGTTCCTATGTTACGTTACACCATTGCTTCCCAAACATTACCCAAAATCGCTTATCAGAAAGTCCTTTTCACCCAATGTAGGTAAAACACTAACTGCACACAAAACATATTTGACAAGTGAAGAGAGATCGGTAAAAATAGGAAGCAAACATTATGTTTGATGCAATGTCTTTATTTTAAACATCTCTAAACATTTTAGCAGCCACAAACAATATGTTTGATGCAATGTCTTTAGTTTAAACATCTCTAAACATTTTAGCAGCCACAAACATTATGTTTGATGCAATGTCTTTAGTTTAAACATCTCTAAACATTTAGCAGCCACAAACATTATGTTTGATGCAATGTCTTTATTTTAAACATCTCTAAACATTTAGCAGCCACAAACATTATGTTTGATGCAATGTCTTTATTTTAAACATCTCTAAACATTTTAGCAGCCACAAACATTATGTTTGATGCAATGTCTCTAGTTTAAACATCTCTAAATATTTAGCAGCCACAAACATTATGTTTGATGCAATGTCTTTATTTTAAACATCTCTAAACATTTAGCAGCCACAAACATTATGTTTGATGCAATGTCTTTATTTTAAACATCTCTAAACATTTAGCAGCCACAAACAATATGTTTGATGCAATGTCTTTATTTTAAACATCTCTAAACATTTAGCAGCCACAAACATTATGTTTGATGTAATGTCTTTATTTTAAACATCTCTAAACATTTAGCAGCCACAAACATTATGTTTGATGCAATGTCTTTATTTTAAACATCTCTAAACATTTAGCAGCCACAAACATTATGTTTGATGCAACGTCTCTAGTTTAAACATCTCTAAACATTTAGCAGCCACAAACATTATGTTTGATGCAACGTCTCTAGTTTAAACATCTCTAAACATTTAGCAGCCACAAACATTATGTTTGATGCAACGTCTCTAGTGTAAACATCTCTAAACATTTTAGCAGCCACAAACATTATGTTTGATGCAATGTCTTTATTTTAAACATCTCTAAACATTTTAGCAGCCACAAACATTATGTTTGATGCAATGTCTTTATTTCAAACATCTCTAAACATTTTAGCAGCCACAAACAATATGTTTGATGCAATGTCTTTAGTTTAAACATCTCTAAACATTTAGCAGCCACAAACATTATGTTTGATGCAATGTCTTTAGTTTAAACATCTCTAAACATTTAGCAGCCACAAACAATATGTTTGATGCAATGTCTTTATTTCAAACATCTCTAAACATTTTAGCAGCCACAAACAATATGTTTGATGCAATGTCTTTATTTCAAACATCTCTAAACATTTTAGCAGCCACAAACAATATGTTTGATGCAATGTCTTTATTTTAAACATCTCTAAACATTTAGCAGCCACAAACATTATGTTTGATACAATGTCTTTACTCTAAACATCTCTAAACATTTAGCAGCCACAAACAATTCAGTAACTATTCACCACGCACATTTCATCACCCAGGTCCCAGCCAGTCAGTATAATGCCACTGTTAGACTGTTTTATAGTATCGGTGCACACTGACTGGTCACGTTCTTC
The DNA here is from genome assembly GCA_021186555.1 of Reticulitermes speratus. Classification (NCBI taxonomy): domain Eukaryota; kingdom Metazoa; phylum Arthropoda; class Insecta; order Blattodea; family Rhinotermitidae; genus Reticulitermes; species Reticulitermes speratus. Next base: position 49,627,223 of record JAJKFL010000042.1, on the reverse strand, counting down.
AGAGTACTTATTCTTCTACACTTTTACGGTAAATTTTAATCTGTATTCCGAGGTGTGTCGTTACCAAAAGAAAAACTACTTTTACCCAATTTTGGGTAATTTACCCAGGTTTGGGAAGCACTGCTTTACACAGAAAGAAACGCTTTATTTTAGATGAAAGGTATTTTCGCCTGGAGATGGCAAGACCCAGCTGTTTGCAAATGTACAGTAACTACTATATACTTGGCATATGTGACAGCAATATATGGTAATTACACACAACAGGATGCAAAAATATACTATTCCAACTTCAATTCTTCCTCCAGTATTTTACACAATTTATTTACAACACACATAAGCATGTGTATTCCGGGTCACCACACAACTGACCCGAAGGCCTCAATTACTGTCACATCGCCGATATATTACATAAATTTTGATGTGACGTATTTATATACCATTACGCACATCCCGCTAGCCAATAACAAAATACATCAATAAATCTAACACCCCTGACGCGTTATTGTCGATTAACGAGATAAATCGATTTGAACGGCTCACAGTGAAATACGTGTTGATAACTGCGACAGTTCAGAAAGCAGCACGCCTCGGTTGAGATTAAGCGTTTGTGTGCTCCAACGATGGGCAATAAATACAAACGATGTTCCAATATTTATACAGACAGGGTTATACACTGTGGTGCACTGAGGGCTTGACAACTGTGATGCATGCAGGCCAGTCTGAATGAAGATTGTGTTAATTTGTGGAGGTCTGTCTCTCGACAGACACTGCTTTGATATGTGGAGGTCTGTCTCTCGACAGACACTGCTTTGATATGTGGAGGTCTGTCTCTCGACAGACACTGCTTTGATATGTGGAGGTCTGTCTCTCGACAGACACTGCTTTGATATGTGGAGGTCTGTCTCTCGACAGACACTGCTTTGATATGTGGAGGTCTGTCTCTCGACAGACATTGCTTTGATATGTGGAAGTCTGTCTCTCGACAGACACTGCTTTGATATGTGGAGGTCTGTCTCTCGACAGACATTGCTTTGATATGTGGAGGTCTGTCTCTCAACAGGTACTGCTTTCATATGTGGAGGTCTGTCTCTCAACAGGTACTGCTTTGATATGTGGAGGTCTGTCTCTGAACAGGCACTGCTTTGATATGTGGAGGTCTGTCTCTCGACAGACACTGCTTTGATATGTGGAGGTCTGTCTCTCGACAGACACTGCTTTGATATGTGGAGGTCTGTCTCTCGACAGACACTGCTTTGATATGTGGAGGTCTGTCTTCCGACAGACACTGCTTTGATATGTAGAGGTCTGTCTCTCAACAGGTACTGCTTTGATATGTGGAGGTCTGTCTCTCAACAGGTACTGCTTTAATATGTGGAGGTCTGTCTGAACAGGCACTGCTTTGATATGTGGAGGTCTGTCTCTTAACAGGTACTGCTTTGATATGTGGAGGTCTGTCTCTTAACAGGTACTGCTTTGATATGTGGAGGTCTGTCTCTTAACAGGTACTGTTTTGATATGTGGAGGTCTGTCTCTCTCGACAGGCACTGCTTTGATATGTGGAGGTCTGTCTCTTAACAGGTACTGCTTGATATGTGGAGGTCTGTCTCTGAACAGGCACTGCTTTGATATGTGGAGTTCTGTCTCTGAACAGGCACTGCTTTGATATGTGGAGGTCTGTCTCTCAACAGGCACTGCTTTCATATGTGGAGGTCTGTCTCTGAATAGGCACTGCTTTGATATGTGGAAGTCTGTCTCTCAACAGGCACTGCTTTGATATGTGGAGGTCTGTCTCAACAGGCACTGCTTTGATATGTGGAGGTCTGTCTCTCAACAGGCACTGCTTTGATATGTGGAGGTCTGTCTCTCAACAGGCACTGCTCTGATATGTAGAGGTCTGTCTCTCAACAGGCACTGCTTTGATATGTGGAGGTCTGTCTCTCAACAGGCACTGCTTTGATATGTGGAGGTCTGTCTCTCAACAGGCACTGCTTTGATATGTGGAGGTCTGTCTCTCAACAGGCACTGCTTTGATATGTAGAGGTCTGTCTCTCAACAGACAGTGTCTTCCACCTACAAAACTTCCCCACATTCCAGTTAACTTCTTTCGTTTTTGGGCGCGTTCGCAATGAAAATTTTAAAAATGCGCCTCTCATCTCCTCCAAGCCTGTCCGCCTACAACACCTTGTAAACCGCTGACCAGATTTTCACAAAATTTAATCCAGGTATACCTCTGTAATCTCTGCTGATGTATTCCAATTTCGATTAAAACCTCACACGGCCATTTCACATGAATACCGACCACGTATCTGCGCGCATCTCGAGCTACGAGAAATGAATACAGTTTTGGTGGGAACGTCTGAAGGAAAGAGACAATTTGCAAGACCTCGCCGTATATAATACGAGTGTTAAAATATATGTTAAGGAAATAGCTTTGGGGGGGGGGGGGGGGGTTGTACAGTGGATACGTAAGACTCTGGATAGGAGAAATATCGCATTTTGTAAACAAGGGAATGAACCTTCGGATTTGATGAAAGGTAAGGAATGTTCTAAACAGCTGAGCAACTGCTCGAGAAGAACTTTGCTCGATGGAGTTATTAAATTAGCAGTTGCAAAAAATATTACTACGCAAAACATTGATTTTAGTTTGCAAATTGTACGTGTGAACAGAAAGTGTGCATTAGGCCCCCGTCACTGTACAGAAAGAGTGCATTAGGCCCCCGTCACTGTACAGAAAGAGTGCATTAGGTCCCCGTCACTTTACAGAAAGTGTGCATTAGGCCCCCGTCACTGTACAGAAAGTGTGCATTAGGCCCCCGTCACTGTACAGAAAGTGTGCATTAGGCCCCAAAAGTGTGCATTAGGCCCCAGTCACTGTACCGATCAAACAACATAATTTAGTTGAGTTATATTTCAGAATTAGTCGTTGTGTTCAAATTAAGTCAGTTCCAGGATGATATACATTCTTCTGGGATTATATTTTTACGCACATCTAACTATACTTGTTCAGGATATATATTTTTACGCACATCTAACTATACTTGTTCAGGATATATATTTTTACGCACATCTAACTATACTTGTTCAGGATATATATTTTTACGCACATTAACTATACTTGTTCAGGATATATATTTTTACGCACATCTAACTATACTTGTTCAGGATATATATTTTTACGCACATCTAACTATACTTGTTCAGGATATATATTTTTACGCACATCTAACTATACTTGTTCAGGATATATATTTTTACGCACATCTAACTATACTTGTTCAGGATATATATTTTTACGCACATCTAACTGTACTTGTTCAGGATATATATTTTTACGTTGCTTTTTATTAACAATGTATATTTTCTGTATATCTGCCCCCTTAGCATAAATATGGAACTATGGAATTAGCCAGTAATAACTTTTACATTCACATACGATTTCCCTGAGGATGGTCATGGTCAAGGTTGCCAGAAACATGTCAGAAGAGTTACGTTAATAAAAGACATCTTGTTAAAACCTGATAATGTTTGTTTTGATACATAACTTTCCTTAAGTTCAACCAATTTGATAAAATCGTGCGATCGATCGAGCGGTGTAATGAAGTAGAGTCTACAAGTCTACGTTCAGTTTTATCACTACTGTCGTTTGTAATATGATGTAACGTAGTTAAGTAGAGACACCAGCGATATGGAGCAACCAGCAGCCTCCATCTTCAGGGCACGTGTCTGTCACAGAATATCAACACCTTTCTGCAAACTTACAGATATTTATAGCCCAGTATTCTTGTCACGATTCTTGTTTCTCTGTGATAGTGAACCGTCGCAAAATAATACATTGTTGTACTATTTTTGTGCTATCCGACAGATGTACATTGTAAGTGTATAACCTAACACGTGTCTTTGAAGAAGGGCTGGTGTAATTTAAAACAGATGTCCTTGAAGATGAACCTCATATAAGGTTCGAAACATGTTGGACCATCTTCAATGAAATATATATGTTGAGTCAGGTAGTGTTTTTTATGATATTTTGTTAATTTTCACTACTCTAATACTTATCAGTTGTCATTGTTAATTAAATGCCAGGGAGGCTCCGGCCACCCAAGTAGAGGCTTGAGAAGGTGGTAAATGGCAAGGCTTGAAAAAAGTGTAGATTTTTGTGTATAATTGTTGGAAAAATTAAAAAATAGAGCTCCTATAATTAAAAAAAATATATGTGTTGAATAATAGAAAATGAAGTTGTACATTTGTCGTATAGAACCTAAATAATAAAAAAATATATAGTACGAATAAATTAAATAATATTGTATATTTTCCATCCCATGCACTGTCTATAATCAACTCACAACACTCAGTCCAACACATGCACTATATTGTTCCCAGATATCTTATATTACAATATCACGCTGAACACTGCTACATGTTTCGATCCCTTATGGGATCATCAGCAGGGAATCACATTACAGTAACACTTCACAAAACAGAACTAGCAATAGATGTACACAATAAAGAGATGTAAAAAAGTCAACCAGTTAAAATGTAGATGTTTGTTCTGTAATGGATCCGACTGTCTTAGCCGTCCTCAAATACACAGGCTGTCTCCAAAACACTGTATACCAGAATACATTATACAACAAAACACTGTATACAGAATACATTATACAACAAAACACTGTATACCAGAATACATTATACAACAAAACACTGTATACCAGAATACATTATACAACAAAACACTGTATACCAGAATACATTATACAACAAAACACTGTATACCAGAATACATTATACAACAAAACACTGTATACAGAATACATTATACAACAAAACACTGTATACCAGAATACATTATACAACAAAACACTGTATACCAGAATACATTATACAACAAAACATACTGTATACACAGATACATACATTATACAACAAAACTGTATACCAGAATACATTATACAACAAAACACTGTATACCAGAATACATTATACAACAAAACACTGTATACCAGAATACATTATACAACAAAACACTGTATACCAGAATACATTATACAACAAAACACTGTATACCAGAATACATTATACAACAAAACACTGTATACCAGAATACATTATACAACAAAACACTGTATACAGAATACATTATACAACAAAACACTGTATACCAGAATACATTATACAACAAAACACTGTATACCAGAATACATTATACAACAAAACACTGTATACCAGAATACATTATACAACAAAACACTGTATACCAGAATACATTATACAACAAAACACTGTATACCAGAATACATTATACAACAAAACACTGTATACCAGAATACATTACACAACAAAACACTGTATACCAGAATACATTATACAACAAAACACTGTATACCAGAATACATTATACAACAAAACACTGTATACCAGAATACATTATACAACAAAACACTGTATACAGAATACATTATACAACAAAACACTGTATACCAGAATACATTATACAACAAAACACTGTATACAGAATACATTATACAACAAAACACTGTATACAGAATACATTATACAACAAACGCCTACATTTTAACTGGTTGAACTTTTTACATCATTTTATTGCATACATCTATTGCTAGTTCGGTTTTGTGCAGTTACTCTAATGTGATTCCCTGATGATGATCCCGTAAGGGATCGAAACATGTAGCAGTGTTCAACGTGATATTGTAATATATCTGGGAACAATATAGCGCATTGTTGGACTGAGTGTTGTGAGTTGATAAGACATCATCCTAATGTGTTATGTCCAAAGCCTGTCCGCCCTTCATCTTGTGCTTTAAGCTACAGCCGTCTCTGCCATGTGACACGCATTTCACATCCTACATCTGCAGTAATGCGCCCTTTTCTACCCCTGTCTGCTTCTTCCTAGAACTTTTTCAAGAGGGCGTTATTTGCGCAGTGCTGAATATTTGCTTGTCAAAACATTACGGTGATTTGTAACGTACTTTTTACACAAATTTATTTATTATTCTATCATAATACTTCTTCCTGGAATTGTTTACAGAGGGCTCTAGTAACACAGCACAATTCCTAACATTCGGTTGTAATAACGCTAATTTCATTAAATGTGACGTAATTTCCTTTTACACCGTAAACATCAACAGTCAAGTGTTCTGAATTCGTTAGAACATTTATCCTTATTCAAGTATCGTAATAAAATTGTTATCAGTCGTTCTAAATTGACGTAAGCATGTCAAGCTTGGATCGCATGCAACACGCATTGCGTTATTTAAAACAACTGCCTAACTGAACACCCTTCTGCAGCAAACAACTGCCTAACTGAACACCCTTCTGCAGCAAACAACTGCCTAACTGAACACCCTTCTGCAGCAAACAACTGCCTAGCTGAACACCCTTCTACAGCAAACAACTGCCTAACTGAACACCCTTCTGCAGCAAACAACTGCCTAACTGAAAACCCTTCTGCAGCAAACAACTGCCTAACTGAACACCCTTCTACAGCAAACAACTGCCTAACTGAACACCCTTCTACATCAAACAACTGCCTAACTGAACACCCTTCTACAGCAAACAACTGCCTAACTGAACACCCTTCTACAGCAAACAACTGCCTAACTGAACACCCCTCTACAGCAAACAACTGCCTAACTGAACACCCTTCTACATCAAACAACTGCCTAACTGAAGACCCTTCCACAGCAAACAACTGCCTAACTGAACACCCTTCTACGGCAAACAACTTCCTAACTGAACACCCTTCTACGGCAAACAACTTCCTAACTGAACACCCCTCTACAGCAAACAACTTCCTAACTGAACACCCTTCTACATCAAACAACTGCCTAACTGAAGACCCTTCCACAGCAAACAACTGCCTAACTGAACACCCTTCTACGGCAAACAACTGCCTAACTGAAGACCCTTCCACAGCAAACAACTTCCTAACTGAACACCCTTCTACATCAAACAACTGCCTAACTGAAGACCCTTCCACAGCAAACAACTGCCTAACTGAACACCCTTCTACGGCAAACAACTTCCTAACTGAACACCCTTCTATGGCAAACAACTTCCTAACTGAACACCCCTCTACAGCAAACAACTTCCTAACTGAACACCCTTCTACATCAAACAACTGCCTAACTGAAGACCCTTCCACAGCAAACAACTGCCTAACTGAACACCCTTCTACGGCAAACAACTGCCTAACTGAAGACCCTTCCACAGCAAACAACTTCCTAACTGAACACCCTTCTACATCAAACAACTGCCTAACTGAAGACCCTTCCACAGCAAACAACTGCCTAACTGAACACCCTTCTACATCAAACAACTGCCTAACTGAAGACCCTTCCACAGCAAACAACTGCCTAACTGAACACCCTTCTACGGCAAACAACTTCCTAACTGAACACCCTTCTACGGCAAACAACTTCCTAACTGAACACCCTTCTACAACAAACAACTGCCTAACTGAAACCCCTTCTACAGCAAACAACTGCCTAACTGAAAACCCTTCTACAGCAAACAACTGCCTAACTGAACACCCTTCTACAGCAAACAACTGCCTAACTGAACACCCTTCTACATCAAACAACTGCCTAACTGAACACCTTTCTACATCAAATAATTGCCTAACTGAACACCCTTCTACAACAAACAACTGCCTAACTGAAACCCCTTCTACAGCAAACAACTGCCTAACTGAGCACCCTTCTACAGCTAACAACTGCCTAACTGAACACCTTTCTACATCAAATAATTGCCTAACTGAACACCCTTCTACAACAAACAACTGCCTAACTGAACACCCTTCTACAACAAACAACTGCCTAACTGAAACCCCTTCTACAGCAAACAACTGCCTAACTGAGCATCCTTCTACAGCTAACAACTGCCTAACTGAACACCTTTCTACATCAAATAATTGCCTAACTGAACACCCTTCTACAACAAACAACTGCCTAACTGAACACCCTTCTACAACAAACAACTGCCTAACTGAGCACCCTTCTACAGCTAACAACTGCCTAACTGAACACCTTTCTACATCAAATAATTGCCTAACTGAACACCCTTCTACAACAAACAACTGCCTAACTGAACACCCTTCTACAACAAACAACTGCCTAACTGAAACCCCTTCTACAACAAACAACTGCCTAACTGAACACCCTTCTACACAAACAACTGCCTAACTGAAACCCTTCTACAGCAAACAACTGCCTAACTGAAAACCCTTCTACAGCAAACAACTGCCTAACTGAACACCCTTCTACAGCAAACAACTGCCTAACTGAACACCCTTCTACATCAAACAACTGCCTAACTGAACACCTTTCTACATCAAATAATTGCCTAACTGAACACCCTTCTACGAACAAACAACTCCTAACTGAAACCCCTCTACAGCAAACAACTGCCTAACTGACACCCTTCTACATCAAATCAACTGCCTAACTGAAACCCTTCAACATCAAATAATGCCTAACTGAACACCCTTCTACAACAAAAACTGCCTAACTGAACACCCTTCTACAACAAACAACTGCCTAACTGAAACCCTTCTACAGCAAACAACTGCCTAACTGAACACCCTTCTACAACAAACACCAAGTGCTATATCCGTAACAGCGAAGCCCGCCGTCAAACGCAATACACGCTTATCGCAAAATATATCTTAGTGTTATCACGGTCTTCTTCGTAACCCAGAGTTCATTACCGTGCTCACAACAGATCCATTTTCATGTTATCTTTCAATCTACGCCGAGGAGTTCCACGCAGAATTTGCCTTTCAGGATTTGTGACCAAAATTTGTATTAATGTGTCATCTCTCCCGTGCATGCTACATATACAGTCCATCACACCCATCTTGATCTCATGAACCTAATAAGAGTATACGATATCTGATACAGAGTGCAAATTATGGCGCTCTCCACAACGAAATTTCCCCCGAAATTCATTGCTGAATTAAAATTATATTCGTATATTAGAAATATTATCAGCGCATTTATGGTCTTGCCGTGCAAAGTATTCGTCCAGTTTTGTGGTAGGTCTGTCACTGAATCCCCATAGTTTTGAGAGAATTTTTGTGCCCAAATATCAGTGGTACAGGCGACAAAAATTATGGAACAACATGTTTGGCTCGCAGGGCACTTTCCAGCATCACTTACACGCGGTGAACACAGAGAGTAAGCGCGGAATGATCAATCGAATTTACGGCTTTTTTAAAAATAGAGGAAAAAACATTCTCAGAGCAAGCAAATTAACATCTCTAACAACTCTAATGTTACGTGACGCTGAACAAGATAATTATCGTTAATCTAATGAAAGGGACTTACGTGTAGTTACGATAGAAGAATTTATCTGAGATTTTGTTCCTTTCATAATCTGACCTTCCGTCACAGAATCCAATTTATTCATTATTTGTTTCATTTCCACAAAGGCGTACCTATTATTTACGATAAGAACTACATAATTTTAATTATTCATACTCTGCCATATTCCTCGAATCATACTTTTAACGTACTGCTGCTTGGCCTACGTAAGATATTTGAAAATCTACACATGTAAGTTTGTCACGATGTGTTGTTTTATACACGGTGAGAAAATTGAATAGCTCAGAACGTACAGTGACTACGTACAACTACAAAATCATGGTACGATTTCAGACAGGAGCAAAATAATTCTCTCCTATCCACAGCGTCCAGAATGGCACCGGGCCCACAAAGCTTAGTAGCCAATGTGTACCCTAGGGGATCGTTACCAGGAGTAATGGGGAAGGGGCCTAAAGCTAACCACACATTCCACCTGGTGCCAGAGTTAAAAATATAGTACTTAAACTTGTATTTCTCAATATTCATTCACGGTGTTGTGCTCAATTTATGACAGAGAAATATTTACTTGTATACGTTGTCAAGAGCACAAATGACTATGACCATTTCAGGAACTGTGAAGCAGTCGGTCTAGATACAACATCCCAACATTCAGACATTCAACTGCGAAATGTTAAAGTCTCGAATCAAGAAATCAGTATAGAAGTAGGCCACTATATGTGTGTCTACCAGACTGCACGGTTTCACAATCCACAACACAATATCATTTAGTTTCCCATCTCCTTCAATCAGAAATGTATAAGATGTTTTTTTTCGTGAACCGCGATAGCTCAGTCGGTATAGCGACTCGCTACGAACTGGACGGTCCGGGGATCGAATCGCGGTGGAGGCGAGATTTACAGCACCCGTCCAGACCGGCCCTGGGGCCTACCCAGCATCAAGCAATGGGTAACGGGTCATTCCCGGGGGTAAAGCGGCCGAGGCGTGGCGTTGATCACCCACCCCCATCCAGCGCCGAGGTTAAAGAAAGAGTAGAGCTATACCTCTACTCCCCCTCTGGGCCTTCATGGCCTGTTCTAGGGCGACCTTTACCTTTACCTTATAAGCTGTTTATTCTAGCCAACAACATTCAGTATACGCTGTGGACACATCTATAAGCCACTGTCAGTGCTTGAAAGCTACCTGAACGACCGTGGCGTGGGCAGACACAGAATTCCATCGACAGTGCCATTGGATCTACCCGACTCCGCTGCCTCGGTGCATGACGTCACGGGACCTGAGTCGTCTGTGAAGGCAATCCGTGGCGCCGAGAGTCGAGCTCCTGACCTTGGGAATATTGGTCTGTTGGATCCGGCGTCAGCATCAGCTGTAACAGACAGACATACAGTTAGGTGGGGATCTGGAGTATCACTAAACACGTATCGTATATACAGGGTCATCAAATAAATCAAAATCACTTACAGCTCTAGTTCTGATACATTAACGCCAATAAATATATTAGATTTTACACGTGTTAAAATGTATTCAATATACCAGCGATTCCCAACTTTTCAAGTATAAACGCCCCATCTTAAAGTAAAAACTGTTGCGGACCCCCCCCCCCCCATCTTAATGGTTCAAACTTAGACGCCATCTAAGGACAATGTCAATATGTCAGACAACATGTCAGTAGAATGATATGGCGATTACTGAAAAGTAAACGGAAAAGATGTGAAAAGAGGCGGTCGTGTGAAATTTGGGGCACTATCTCAGCAGTTATCTGGAGGGACTGCGAAAAACCACGAAAATCCTCAAGCCACAAGCTGTATTGCCTGAGACATCTTGCTTGGCGTGTGTGCGTGTGCGTGAATGCGTGTGTGTGTATGGTACAGACCTATATGAGGCATAACATAGAGGAGGGCCAAGCAATATGGATTCACGGCTATATGAATTTGTAAGCACAGACCCAATTCTGAATATAAAGTGAAACTAATTTACATAACAATTTGACGAACAGCGTCTCCGGCTCTGCCGCCCAACCCCCCCCCCCCCCCCCCCCCCCCCGCGATTCCAGAAACTTTCTAATAGCCTCCATACAAAACTGAGGCCAGACAAAGAACGTGAAGTGTGCTCAACTCAAATGGACACAAATCAGTTCTTGACAAACAACCGTAAAGTTGGGAACTTTTACATTTAACGACTTATATTGAAGATCAGTGTGCAAGCCGATCGTGCCTTGTGCGCATGTGCGCATGGCAAGTGCCAGTGGCAGTGCCAGGTAGCGCATGTTTGAATTTTAGAGAGTAATATACGACACGGGGAAAAGCGTAAAGCTGAAGAAAGGTAAACACGCTAAAGATGTCCGCCTGTAACCTGCCAAAAAGGCACAGGGGTGGAGTGGAGGTATAGCTCTGCTCTTTAACCTCGGCGCTGGACGGTGGGTGGTTAACGTCACGCCCCGGCCGCTTTATCCCCGGGAAAGAAACCCGGTACCCATTGTACAGGAGGCTGGGTGGGACCCAGGGCGCGTCTGGACGGGTGCGGTAAAGCTCGTCCATACCGGGATTCGATCCCCGTACCGTCCAGCCCGTAGCGAGTCGACTGTACGGCTATAAGGATATAAACAAATATAAAGACTGATGTCAGCAATATAAAGACTGCTGTCAGCAATATAAAGACTGCTGTCAGCAATATAAAGACTGCTGTCAGCAACATAAAGACTGTTGTCAGCAACATAAAGACTGCCGTCAGCAACATAAAGACTGCCGTCAGCAATATAAAGACTGCCGTCAGCAATATAAAGTCTGCTGTCAGCAAATAAAGACTGTTGTCAGCAACATAAAGACTGTTGTCAGCAACATAAAGACTGCTGTCAGCAATATAAGACTGCGTCAGCAATATAAAGACTGCTGTCAGCAATATAAAGACTGCTGTCAGCAATATAAAGACTGTTGTCAGCAATATAAAGACTGCTGTCAGCAACATAAAGACTGCTGTCAGCAACATAAAGACTGCTGTCAGCAATATAAAGACTGCTGTCAGCAATATAAAGACTGCTGTCAGCAACATAAAGACTGCTTGTCAGCAACATAAAGACTGCTGTCAGCAACATAAAGACTGCTGTCAGCAAATAAAGACTGTGTCAGCAAATAAAGATCTGTGTAGAGTCAGCAATATAAAGACTGCTGTCAGCAATATAAAGACTGCTGTCAGCAATATAAAGACTGCTGTCAGCAACATAAAGACTGTGTCACAACATAAAGATGCTGTCAGCAACATAAAGACTGTGTCAGCAACATAAAGACTGCATGTCAGCAACATAAAGACTGCTGTCAGCAAATAAAGTACTGCTTGTCAGCATACTAAAGACTGTTGTCAGCAAATAAAGACTGTGTCCAGCAACATAAAGACTGCTGTCAGCAACATAAAGACTGCTGTCAGCAATATAAAGACTGCTGTCAGCAATATAAAGACTGTTGTCAGCAATATAAAGACTGCTGTCAGCAACATAAAGACTGCTGTCAGCAACATAAAGACTGCTGTCAGCAATATAAAGACTGATGTCAGCAAATAAAGACTGCTGTCAGCAAATAAAGACTGCTGTCAGCAACATAAAGTACTGCCGTCAGCAATATAAAGACTGCTGTCAGCAACATAAAGACTGCTGCCAGCAATATAAAGACTGCTGTCAGTAATATAAAGACTGCTGTCAGCAATATAAAGACTGCTGTCAGCAATATAAAGACTGCTGTCAGCAATATAAAGACTGCTTGTCAGCAACATAAAGACTGCTGTCAGCAATATAAAGACTGCGTCAGCAACATAAAGACTGCCGTCAGCAATATAAAGACTGCTGTCAGCAATATAAAGACTGCTGTCAGCAATATAAAGACTGCTTTTCAGCAATATAAAGACTGCTGTCAGCAAAAAAGACTGCTGTCAGCAATATAAAGACTGCTGTCAGCAACATAAAGACTGCTGTCAGCAATATAAAGACTGCTGTCAGCAAAAAAGACTGCCGTCAGCAATATAAAGACTGTTGTCAGCAAATAAAGACTGCTTCAGCAATATAAAGACTGCTGTCAGCAACATAAAGACTGCCGTCAGCAATATAAAGACTGTTGTCAGCAACATAAAGACTGCTTTCAGCAATATAAAGACTGCTGTCAGCAACAAAAAGACTGCCGTCAGCAAATAAAGACTGCTGTCAGCAATATAAAGACTGCTGTCAGCAATATAAAGACTGCTGTCAGCAATATAAAGACTGCTGTCAGCAATATAAAGACTGTTGTCAGCAACATAAAGACTGCTTTCAGCAATATAAAGACTGCTGTCAGCACAAAAGATGCGTCAGCAATATAAAGACTGCTGTCAGCAATATAAAGACTGTTGTCAGCAACATAAAGACTGCTTTCAGCAATATAAAGACTGCTGTCAGCAACAAAAAGACTGCCGTCAGCAATATAAAGACTGCTGTCAGCAATATAAAGACTGCTGTCAGGAATATAAAGACTGTTGTCAGCAACATAAAGACTGCTGTCAGCAACATAAAGACTGCTGTCAGCAATATAAAGACTGCTGTCAGCAATATAAAGACTGCTGTCCAATATAAAGCCGTACGATCTGATATACACTAACTTTCTCAAATGGCCCCCCCACATTTACGGTCTCTACACCCTTCTACCCTGAAGATGGAGGCAAAACGTTCCTTGTACATGCTTGTACCTACATGGCGACATGTCGCAGGACAGTGCCGCCGTCAGATCAACTCTCACGTTTGAGATATGGGAAAACCGGAAAACAGGCCCGACATATATACGTACACTTTTTGGGATTGCCGCGCAACTGTGGAGCGGTGGGACAGTAGAATGGGGGGGGGGGGGGGAGGGTGCTTCTTACTGCTGCAGTGCGCCACTTCACTGCCGTAACAGAACCAATATGACAAACTCAATATAACATCTTTACGACGCGACTTCGTACATGACTATTCTAAGCACAATCAGTGACTAGCATCACGTCTTTATTTAGAATTCCATCCAAACCCCACAGAAAAGTGCTTCAAAACAAGCTTATAGTCGCTCACCGGCCAATAAATTCACAGCATTGTACGGAACCCGAAGGTTCATTATTGTGTTCACAACAGCCCTCTACTGTACTGTATTATGAGCCAGATGAACCCAATCCACGTCGGTTTCACCAGCTGGTTCACAGTGCACAGCAAAGTGGCGCAAGTACCACAGTCAGTGCACATTGTGTTTATATTGTAACATGTCAATGCAATATATACAGCTTGTTTACATTTCAACATGTCAATACAATATACAGCTTGTTCACATTTCAAATGTCAATACAATATACAGCTTGTTCACATTTCAACATGTCAATGCAATACTTCAACATGCACAAAAAGCAATACTTCATTCACTGAAAAATACGGCTCAACATTAACCGATAGCTGACATTACTAAAAATTCAAAATGTCTTACTCCTTACGTTTCACTTTTTTAATTTTTCTACCTAAATATATAATTCGGTGAAACTTAGTACGATTCATTTTAGCTGTTTACGAATACACACTGGTTCTTGTTTTAATGAACCAAATTAATTATACTTAGGATTTACAAAGTCATAAACGAAACTAATAAGAAATGGAGAATTTCGCCTATGTCTGTGGACACATGTATACGAAAGTTGTGGAGAGTGACAGTTCTGTGGATGCCTGTATACGAAAGCTGTGGAGAGTGACAGTTCTGTGGATGCCTGTATACGAAAGCTGTGGAGAGTGACAGTTCTGTGGACACATGTATACGAAAGCTGTGGAGAGTGGCAGTTCTGTGGATGCCTGTATACGAAAGCTGTGGAGAGTGACAGTTCTGTGGACACATGTATACGAAAGCTGTGGAGAGTGACAGTTCTGTGGATGCCTGTATACGAAAGCTGTGTAGAGTGACAGTTCTGTGGATGCCTGTATACGAAAGCTGTGGAGAGTGACAGTTCTGTGGATGCCTGTATACGAAAGCTGTGGAGAGTGACAGTTCTGTGGACACATGTATACGAAAGCTGTGGAGAGTGACAGTTCTGTGGATGCCTGTATACGAAACTGTGGAGAGTGGACAGTTCTGTGGATGCCTGTATACGAAAGCTGTGTAGAGTGACAGTTCTGTGGATGCCTGTATACGAAAGCTGTGGAGAGTGACAGTTCGTGGACCATGTATACGAAAGCTGTGGAGAGTGGCAGTTCTGTGGATGCCTGTATACGAAAGCTGTGGAGAGTGACAGTTCTGTGGACACATGTATACGAAAGCTGTGGAGAGTGACAGTTCTGTGGATGCCTGTATACGAAAGCTGTGGAGAGTGACAGTTCTGTGGACACATGTATACGAAAGCTGTGGAGAGTGACAGTTCTGTGGATGCCTGTATACGAAAGCTGTGGAGAGTGACAGTTCTGTGGACACTGTATACGAAAGCTGTGGAGAGTGACAGTTCTGTGGATGCCTGTATACGAAAGCTGTGTAGAGTGACAGTTCTGTGGATGCCTGTATAACGAAAGCTGTGGAGAGTGACAGTTCTGTGGATGCCTGTATACGAAAGCTGTGGAGAGTGGCAGTTCTGTGGACACATGTATACGAAAGCTGTGGAGAGTGGACAGTTCTGTGGATGCCTGTATACGAAAACTGTGGAGAGTGACAGTTCTGTGGATGCCTGTATACGAAAGCTGTGTGAGAGTGACAGTTCTGTGGATGCCTGTATACGAAAGCTGTGGAGAGTGACAGTTCTGTGGACACATGTATACGAAAGCTGTGGAGAGTGACAGTTCTGTGGATGCCTGTATACGAAGCTGTGTAGAGTGACAGTTCTGTGGATGCCTGTATACGAAGCTGTGGAGAGTGACAGTTCTGTGGATGCCTGTATACGTAAGCTGTGGAGAGTGACAGTTCTGTGGATGCCTGTATACGTAAGCTGTGGAGAGTGACAGTTCTGTGGATGCCTGTATACGAAAGCTGTGGAGAGTGACAGTTCTGTGGATGCCTGTATACGTAAGCTGTGGAGAGTGACAGTTCTGTGGATGCCTGTATACGAAAGCTGTGGAGAGTGGACAGTTCTGTGGATACCTGTATACGAAAGCTGTGGAGAGTGACAGTTCTGTGGATACCTGTATACGAAAGCTGTGGAGAGTGACAGTTCTGTGGATACCTGTATACGAAAGCTGTGGATAGTGACAGTTCTGTGGATACCTGTATACGAAAGCTGTGGAGATGTGACAGTTCTGTGGATACTTGTATACGAAAGCTGTGGAGAGTGACAGTTCTGTGGATACTTGTATACGAAAGCTGTGGAGAGTGACAGTTCTGTGGATACCTGTATACGAAAGCTGTGGAGAGTGACAGTTCTGTGGATACTGTATACGAAAGCTGTGGAGAGTGACAGTTCTGTGGATACCTGTATACGAAAGCTGTGGAGAGTGACAGTTCTGTGGATACCTGTATACGAAAGCTGTGGAGAGTGACAGTTCTGTGGATACCTGTATACGAAAGCTGTGGAGTAGTGACAGTTCTGTGGATACCTGTATACGAAAGCTGTGGAAGTGACAGTTCTGTGGATACCTGTATACGAAAGCTGTGGAGAGTGACAGTTTGTGGTACCTTATACGAAAGCTGTGGGATGACAGTTCTGTGGACCTGTATACGAAAGCTGTGGAGAGTGACAGTTCTGTGGATACCTGTATACGAAAGCTGTGGAGAGTGACAGTTCTGTGGATACTGTATACGAAACTGTGGATAGTGACAGTTCTGTGGATCTGTATACGAAAGCTGTGGAGAGTGACAGTTCTGTGGATACCTGTATACGAAAGCTGTGGAGAGTGACAGTTCTGTGGATGCTGTATACGTAAGGTGGGAGAGTGACAGTTCTGTGGATACCTGTATACGAAAGCTGTGGAGAGTGACAGTTCTGTGGATGCCTGTATACGAAAGCTGTGGAGAGTGACAGTTCTGTGGATGCTGTATACGAAGCTGTGGGAGTGACAGTTCTGTGGATACCTGTATACGAAAGCTGTGGAGAGTGACAGTTCTGTGGATACCTGTATACGAAAGCTGTGGAGAGTGACAGTTCTGTGGATCCTGTATACGAAAGCTGTGGAGAGTGACAGTTCTGTGGATACTTGTATACGAAAGCTGTGGAGAGTGACAGTTCTGTGGATACCTGTATACGAAAGCTGTGGAGAGTGACAGTTCTGTGGATACTGTATACGAAAGCTGTGGAGAGTGACAGTTCTGTGGATACCTGTATACGAAGCTGTGGAAGTGACAGTTCTGTGGATACCTGTATACGAAAGCTGTGGAGAGTGACAGTTCTGTGGATCTGTATACGAAAGCTGTGGATAGTGACAGTTCTGTGGATACCTGTATACGAAAGCTGTGGAGAGTGACAGTTCTGTGGATACCTGTATACGAAAGCTGTGGAAGTGACAGTTCTGTGGATACCTGTATACGAAAGCTGTGGATAGTGACAGTTCTGTGGATCCTGTATACGAAGTGTGGAGAGTGACAGTTCTGTGGATACCTGTATACGAAAGCTGTGGAGAGTGACAGTTCTGTGGATACCTGTATACGAAAGCTGTGGAAGTGACAGTTCTGTGGATACTTGTATACGAAAGCTGTGGAAGTGACATTCTGTGGATACTGTATACGAAAGCTGTGGATAGTGACAGTTCTGTGGATACTGTATACGAAAGCTGTGGAAGTGACAGTTCTGTGGATACCTGTATACGAAAGCTGTGGAGAGTGACAGTTCTGTGGATACTGTATACGAAAGCTGTGGAGAGTGACAGTTCTGTGGATACCTGTATACGAAACTGTGGAAGTGACAGTTCTGTGGATACTGTATACGAAAGCTGTGGAGAGTGACAGTTCTGTGGATACTTGTATACGAAAGCTGTGGATAGTGACAGTTCTGTGGATACCTGTATACGAAAGCTGTGGATAGTGACAGTTCTGTGGATACTCTGTATACGAAAGCTGTGGATAGTGACAGTTCTGTGGATACCTGTATACGAAAGCTGTGGATAGTGAGTTTGTGGATATGTACGAAGCTGTGGAGTGAAGTTCTGTGGATACCTGTATACGAAGCTGTGGAGAGTGACAGTTCTGTGGATACTGTATACGAAAGCTGTGGTAGTGACAGTTCTGTGGATACTGTATACGAAAGCTGTGGAGAGTGACAGTTCTGTGGATACTTGTATACGAAAGCTGTGGAGAGTGACAGTTCTGTGGATACTGTATACGAAAGCTGTGGAGAGTGACAGTTCTGTGGATACTTGTATACGAAAGCTGTGGAAGTGACAGTTCTGTGGATACCTGTATACGAAAGCTGTGGAGAGTGACAGTTCTGTGGATACTGTATACGAAAGCTGTGGAGAGTGACAGTTCTGTGGATACCTGTATACGAAAGCTGTGGAAGTGACAGTTCTGTGGATACCTGTATACGAAAGCTGTGGATAGTGACAGTTCTGTGGATACCTGTATACGAAAGCTGTGGATAGTGACAGTTCTGTGGATACTGTATACGAAAGCTGTGGATAGTGACAGTTCTGTGGATACTTGTATACGAAAGCTGTGGATAGTGACAGTTCTGTGGATACTTGTATACGAAACTGTGGAAGTGACAGTTCTGTGGATACTGTATACGAAATCTGTGGATAGTGACAGTTCTGTGGATACT
The DNA here is from genome assembly GCA_021186555.1 of Reticulitermes speratus. Taxonomy (NCBI): domain Eukaryota; kingdom Metazoa; phylum Arthropoda; class Insecta; order Blattodea; family Rhinotermitidae; genus Reticulitermes; species Reticulitermes speratus. The sequence continues at coordinate 49,608,189 of JAJKFL010000042.1, read as the reverse complement.
GTATACGAAAGCTGTGGAGAGTGACATTCTGTGGATACTTATACGAAAGCTGTGGAGAGTGACAGTTCTGTGGTACTGTATCGAAAGCTGTGGATAGTGACAGTTCTGTGGATACCTGTATACGAAAGCTGTGGATAGTGACAGTTCTGTGGATACCTGTATACGAAAGCTGTGGATAGTGACAGTTCTGTGGATACTTGTATACGAAAGCTGTGGAGAGTGACAGTTCTGTGGATACTTGTATACGAAAACTGTGGAGAGTGACAGTTCTGTGGATACTTGTATACGAAAACTGTGGATAGTGACAGTTCTGTGGATATCTGTATACGAAAGCTGTGGAGAGTGACAGTTCTGTGGATACTTGTATACGAAAGCTGTGGAGAGTGACAGTTCTGTGGATACTTGTATACGAAAACTGTGGATAGTGACAGTTCTGTGGATATCTGTATACGAAAGCTGTGGATAGTGACAGTTCTGTGGATACTTGTATACGAAAGCTGTGGAGAGTGACAGTTCTGTGGATACCTGTATACGAAAGCTGTGGAGAGTGGCAGTTCTGTGGATACCTGTATACGAAAGCTGTGGATAGTGACAGTTCTGTGGATACCTGTATACGAAAGCTGTGGAGAGTGACAGTTCTGTGGATACTTGTATACGAAAGCTGTGGAGAGTGACAGTTCTGTGGATACTTGTATACGAAAGCTGTGGAGAGTGACAGTTCTGTGGATACTTGTATACGAAAGCTGTGGAGAGTGACAGTTCTGTGGATACCTGTATACGAAAGCTGTGGATAGTGACAGTTCTGTGGATACCTGTATACGAAAGCTGTGGAGAGTGACAGTTCTGTGGATACCTGTATACGAAAGCTGTGGAGAGTGACAGTTCTGTGGATACCTGTATACGAAAGCTGTGGAGAGTGACAGTTCTGTGGATACCTGTATACGAAAGCTGTGGAGAGTGACAGTTCTGTGGATACCTGTATACGAAAGGTGTGGAGAGTGACAGTTCTGTGGATACCTGTATACGAAAGCTGTGGAGAGTGACAGTTCTGTGGATACCTGTATACGAAAGCTGTGGAGAGTGACAGTTCTGTGGATACCTGTATACGAAAGCTGTGGAAAGTGACAGTTCTGTGGATACCTGTATACGAAAGCTGTGGAGAGTGACAGTTCTGTGGATACCTGTACATGAAAACTTTGACAATGTCAGTTAATTTTCTCACCGTTTTTATAAAAATAAATTTTCTCTAAATCATGCAGTCAGTTACTTCTTATCTTATGCATACCTAAGCTTATATGGGGGTCACATTAAATGAAGCCTAAAATTACAATGACAGGGTGTGGATTTGATACGACTGTCCCAGAGCAGGTATCGTGTACTGGTCTTTGTGAACATGGCACTGGGTCGTCGGTGTTAACAAAAAGCTGGAAATGTCTTGACTAGTTGTACAACCATTTGCTTCTTGGGAAGGACTTCTCCCAATTAAGTACATAGGGTTGTTTTTGTTTGTTAATCATACAGTTGTGGAAAGAGCCAGAAAAACGGGGCGTACATAAAAACCGAAAAAGTTCACTGTGCAAGAAAAACACAAAGAAATGTCAACACCTGCGGAACTGGCGCTATAATTTGTTACACAGAGAACTGCAGGCAAACAAATTAAATGAAATCCCGGGCGTGAGAGGGACTACATTACTTCTCGTTAGGAAGTAGGCGCCGCGATTTGCTTTGTTCCTCTTTGACATTTCAGAGAGATTCAACACGAGTCAAAGAGCATGTCACTTCCGAGCAAAAGTGTATCATGACCACTGCTCCCCTACCGGAATTGTTCGCGGCTATTTTGACTGCAGAAAAATAATGAAAAATGTACAATGCAAACCTCATACTAACTACACTTTAGATTGAAGATTCAGTTCTGTTTTGTGAGTGTACAATAATACAGGGCATACACAAAAGAATGGTGCGGTATCTAAAGTGAATAAAAAATGTATTTCTCACCTTACACGGGCACAACATACACTGTCAGCGGCGGCAACTGTCCAAGTTTCTCATTTGGTAATTACAATCCTTCAATGTGTGCACCCTGGGTCACACGACACACATCCACACGGTAATCAAACTCATCCCAGACCCGGTGTAGCATGTCCGCTGTAATGGCCTGCAGTGCATGCGTTATCCGATCACGAATTTCATGGATGGACGTGGGCAATGGTGGTACATAAACGCTGTCTTTAACGAACCCCCAAAGAAAGAAATCGCACGGTGTAAGATCTGGCGAACGGGGTGGCCAAGGGAGAAGGTTCTTGTCTCCATTTGCAGCAGCACGTCCGATCCAGCGCATTTCCCCTAAACTGGCCCCGCGGCCACGCAGTAAGCATGAGAAGCGAACTGCTGGTAGCGCATGAGAAACTTGGACAGTTTCCGCCGCTGACGGTGTATGTTGTGCCCCTGTAATGTGAGACATAAATTGTTTATTCACTTTTGAAAACGTACCATTCTTTTGTGTATGCCCTGTATAACTGGAAAATGAAAAATCTTGGTGTAGCTGAGATAATTTTAAAACGGATATCAAAAAAAGCGGAAGTAAGCATGTGGACTCTAAGCGCCGTTTCTTGTGAAATTAGTATTGAGACTTCGTAGTGCATAAAAGAGGAGAAATTTTAAGTAGCCAAGCGACTGTTAGCTTCTCAATATGGTTTTATTTTGAATATTGCTTCTTTAGATACATTAATACAGTCTTGTTTTATTATTAAGGCACGAAGTGGTGTTGAATATTTAACACTTTCAGGATATAACGCCGTGTCGACTGGGAAATAAGACGTTTCGGAAGGGCTTGGGGTCTCAATATTGTGGCTGCCAGTGGTGCAGACCACGTGACGTCACATTTCAGAAGAATTAAATATTCATTAACACAGTTCTAAGGGCATAAAACTGTGGCATAATTGTCAAATATCGATGATTTAAAGAAAATTAACTGAACACTCAATAATTGAAGGTTTTACGTAAGGAAATCTGATCAGAGCCACGAGTCATTTCTGTACGAAACATGGCGTCAGATATAGCATCAAGCGATGACGAGTTTATAAACCATGTTACACTAACGAGTTTAAATGTTTTAATTACCTTAATCAGTAAGGAATGCCTGAACGACTCTGACTATAGCGTAGCATCGTAATTTTGGAATAATAATAAGTAATTATGTCTACATAATTATATAATTTTAATTGTAACCGTAAAATGGACGCCTGCACCTCAACGCATATTTTTCTTTATGATTTTGTGAATTTCTACCTGATGATGGCCAGCGTACGCCGCCGAAACATGTTGTACGACAATAAAAGAGTAGCAAGAAGATACTGTTGTGTTTATTCTGTAAAGACTGCAATAGTGATTATATGATAGTACGGTAATGTGTAGTACAAACACTTCGGCCACACTCGTTATCCAAATTTCTTTATTACGTATATTTCGAGAGCTGGTTCCGGGTCCTTCATCAGGAAAAAGGATGAAGGAAGGAGTCCTACCCCATCGGGCCCCTTGGCATTGGCAGACCGAAACCAAAAACCAGGACTTTCATATCATTGTGCACCACAATTCAAACTGACCCACAATGAGCTTTGTACTGTACAACAAGACCGACGCTGTAAAAAGTTTGCACACCCTTGGTCTCTGTATGGATTTTCAGTTCGGTCTCCTTTCGTCTTAAACCCGCACACTGGACGCCCTTCACGACGAGCGCCGCAGATTGGCCGTCGTGATTATTTACCAGTCCTGAGGGTCCGGGTTCATTTTCTATAAACTGATTGCTGTAGCGTGCTGGGCTATGATACAGAGAAGTGTCGTAGGGACTGAGGGTGTGTGCATAGCTGTGGAGGTAGAAAGGAAGGATTGACAGAGAAAATATTGTTAAAGATATCCTGGTGACGTTTTGGACTTCAGGTTTGTGTAAACTCATACAGTAATCTGGCTGAAATGAGAAGGAACAGAGGAACGCACTCGGCATATTTATCTATCAAAATTTATAGGATTTGCGAGCATGTAACGTCGGAATGGAGTCAAGGCCTCAATCAAATTCTCTGCAGGATGTCTTCCCGTGTTTAACCTTTTAAAGCCCAGTGGTTATTATACGTACCACCAGGTTTAACACTCAACAATTCTACGTTCTGCCCACACAGTGTATTTACATGTTTTGTGTGGATCTCAGAACAAACAGCGATTATTTCACTGTACAGCATTAACTGACTGGTTTGTGTAACTGAGACGGAGTGTTTACTGCGCGGTATGGACTGTATTTATGTGTTTTGTGTGGATCTCAGAACAAACAGCGATTATTTCACTGTACAGCATTAACTGACTGGTTTGTATAACTGAGACGGAGTGTGTTTACTGCGCGGTACGGACTGTATTTATGTGTTTTGTGTGGATCTCAGAACAAACAGCGATTATTTCACTGTACAACATTAACTGACTGGTTTGTGTAACTGAGACGGAGTGTTTACTGCGCGGTACGGACTGTATTTATGTGTTTTGTGTGGATCTCAGAACAAACAGCGATTATTTCACTGTACAACATTAACTGACTGGTTTGTGTAACTGAGACGGAGTGTGTTGACTGCGCGGTACGGACTGTATTTATGTGTTTTGTGTGGATCTCAGAACAAACAGCGATTATTTCACTGTACAGCATTAACTGACTGGTTTGTGTAACTGAGACGGAGTGTGTTTACTGCGCGGTACGGACTGTATTTATGTGTTTTGTGTGGATCTCAGAACAAACAGCGATTATTTCACTGTACACATTAACTGACTGGTTTGTGTAACTGAGACGGAGTGTGTTTACTGCGCGGTACGGACTGTATTTATGTGTTTTGTGTGGATCTCAGAACAAACAGCGATTATTTCACTGTACAACATTAACTGACTGTTTGTATAACTGAGACGGAGTGTGTTTACTGCGCGGTACGGACTGTATTTATGTGTTTTGTGTGGATCTCAGAACAAACAGCGATTATTTCACTGTACACATTAACTGACTGGTTTGTATAACTGAGACGGAGTGTGTTTACTGCGCGGTACGGACTGTATTTATGTGTTTTGTTTTGGATCTCAGAACAAACAGCGATTATTTCACTGTACAGCATTAACTGACGGTTTGTATAACTGAGACGGAGTGTGTTTACTGCGCGGTACGGACTGTATTTATGTTTTGTGTGATCTCAAACAAAAGCGTATTTCATGTTACCATTAACTGACTGGTTTTAATTAACTGAACTAGTGTGTTTACTGCGCGGTACGATGTATTTATGTGTTTTGTGTGGATCTCAGAACAAACAGCGATTATTTCACTGTACACATTAACTGACTGTTTTGTATAACTGAGACGGAGTGTGTTTACTGCGCGGTACGGACTGTATTTATGTGTTTTGTGTGGATCTCAGAACAAACAGCGATTATTTCACTGTACAGCATTAACTGACTGGTTTGTATAACTGAGACGGAGTGTGTTTACTGCGCGGTACAGACTGTATTATGTACATTGTTATTAACACTTCAAAGCGCATGGTTTCAATGTACCACCAGTTTAACATTCAAACACATTCGTTTCTGCCCACACATGTATTTATGTGTTTTGTGTGGATCTCAGAACAAACAGCGATTATTTCACTGTACACATTAACTGACTGGTTTGTATAACTGAGACGGAGTGTGTTTACTGCGCGGTACGGACTGTATTTATGTGTTTTGTGTGGATCTCAGAACAAACAGCGATTATTTCACTGTACAACATTAACTGACTGGTTTGTATAACTGAGACGGAGTGTGTTTACTGCGCGGTACGAACTGGGTGTTCAAAACAGTTGACGCTTCGTCTGTAAAGGCTTACACTGCAGATATCTATATATCTATATCATGACAAGCACGTAACACTCGGCTCACATCCAACCTGCATCTCAAACTAACATCTACTGATACTTCGCCTTTCAATGGTTCCAGTGACGTCACATTTGAGTAATAGTGTCCAGGAATTTGGATGGAGGGATGAAGAACACCACGAAATATATGAGATTACCCATCTACGTGAAGAATTGAATCACAGACCTCCTGGAGACAAAACAGAGTGCTACCTGGATGACCGCGACGTTCGATACACCGATATATCGATAGGTAAAGTGGCATCTCTCCCTACAGCAGTGTCTCTCAAACGTTCTGGTACGACGCGCCCCTCAGTCGCACTAATTAAGCTAGACCCTCCTTAAAATTATCTCAACTCGCGACCACCCTAAGGCACAACGCACTGTAATAGTCAGAGTTGGAATAATTACAGAAACAAACTTACACTCGAACAACCTTTATGACCTCAATGTAAAAATTCATTACAAAAAGTACGATTTCCGTAGCAGAAATGACGATAGAACTAACAGAACACAACTTTATGTTTACTGAGCAGAATCTGCACTGATGTTACACCATTATTACAGATAAACATGTTTTGTAAAAGACTGAAACATACAATAAAATATTTTTTTCCTTGTAAATTACAAAAGGAGGGCAAAAAGAATCTTGTGGACCCTCTGGCCAAGCTACGCGGACCACATATTGATAACCACTACGCTAAGAAATAACACAGACTGAGGGTGCTGGGAACAGAACGTAGACCGAAAGAAGAGGATGTAACAGGAGATGTAGGAAATTGTGTAATGATGAGGTTTAGATCGGTTGTTAATTGCGAGCTTCGTAATTAGTGGCAAGTATTAAATTAATGTAGTCTGAGGTATGAGTCTAGTAGAGTAGGTACGGGAGTGGGAAGTGCACCGAGCGCTGCAGTTGCAGAAACGTAAAGGGAATGAAACATTGGGTGTCAGGCCTAATAAATATTATGGGTTGCTAGCCGGGATAGCTCAGTCAGTATAGTGACATGCTACAAGCTGGACCTTCGATGAATCATGGATGGATTCCTGGCAGGATCAATAGATGTCCAGAAATTATCAGGAGCCTGTCCAACCTGCTATACACTGAGTACCGGCTTCACTTTCAACGGGGTAAAGCGGCCGAAGGGTGAAGCTGACCTATTATCACCATCTAATTTATTTTTCCAACGGCCGACAGCCCCTTGGGGGCCTAGGCCGCCTCATTTTTCGAGGCTTCACGATCACACTCAGACACACCACACTCGGTAGGACTCCTCTGGACGAGTGATCAGCCCGTCGCAGAGACCTCTACCTGACAACACACAACACTCACAACAGACATCCATGCCTTAGGTGGGATTCGAACCCGCAATCCCAGTAAGCGAGCGGCCGTAGACCGACGCCTTAGACCGGCGGCCACTGGGATCGGCCACCATCTAATGCCAAGGGAAATAATGAAAGACGATACCTCCACTCCCCCTATGCGTCTTTATAGCATAACACGGACAGCTTGACCTTTGACTTTAAGGTCATGTGTACTACTGGACAGTACACATTGGCAGTTTCATGACGTCATCTGCTGCCATACAGCGTAACCTACTGAAGGTAAAGGTAAAGGTGTCCCATTACAGACCTGGACAGACCCTTAGGGTTCCAGGAGGTTGAGGCTCCCAGATTTCTAGACAATCGGCACATGAAGATGGTAAGGTTGTCAGCCCTAGCCACCGGCCGTCTTTAACCCCCAGGAAATACTCCTGGTACTCATTTATGTTATAGGCTGAGTCGACCCCAGGATTATGTCAATTAAAAATTCCAGTGACATCGAACCCGCGACCTTCTGGCTTGTAGCGCAGTGCCTCAACCAACTGCGCCACCGCGTGCCCCGAACTGAAGACAGAGCGCAGTGCTGCGGCCCTTCACAAACACAAGCTGACTGCTGATAGCTCTCCAGCTTGCCGAAATAATTAACAGTTAGAGGCTTGGGCCATCTGAAAAATATTGTTCATACACTTGGGTACGAGCTGGGTCTTTGTATATAATTGAGACCAATGTTAGTCTGTGAACGGCTCACACACGTAGGACTGTACTCCTGTCTGCAGTCACGGTCCGGTGTACAATTTCTGCTCTCAAATCTCCTGCTGTCTGCTCGCACTCTTCCAATGTTATTACGAAGGCAGTTTGCTCGCAGCAAATATTTTTCGTAATAAAAAAGAGCAGAGAGAGTCAGCGAGCAATGTGGGCATTTCTAAAGGTCAGTGCGATCCACAGCTCACAGAAAGAAGCCAGACAGCATTCGGAACTTCTGTTGTTGCTGTTAATTAGTGAGGCTGCTGCATATGGCTGCTTGCGCTTGGAGGTTGTCCCTGCAGCGCCATAACAAGGCTGCGACATATAGCGGTACTTTTTCTTTTCTGGATGAAGGGCCCCGCAGCACAGCCTTAAGGCTTTTTGTGCAACCCCAATGATGATGAAGATGAGCAGTTTTTTTTACAAATTTTTACAATTAATGGAGCACCGGTGGAATGAAATCGGCAGGGGAAAACCGACAACTCGGAGAAAAACCTGTCCCAGTGCCACTTTGTCCACCACAAATCTCACATGGACTTGACCTGGGACCGAACCCGGGCCTCCGTGGTGAGAGGCCGACGACTAACCGCCTGAGCCATGGTACGGCCTATAGCGATATTGCATTCCACAAACTTGTAATCTTCAGTTGCTTATTTAACGACGCTTTCAATATTCACATTATATATTTTTTTTCAATGGCTCGACAGCCCCTTGGGGGCCTAGGCCTCCTAATTTTTCGAGGCTTCACGATTACACTCAGACACACCACACTCGGTAGGACTTCTCTGGACGAGTGATCAGCCCGTCGCAGAGACCTCTACCTGACAACACACAACACTCACAACAGACAAACATCCATGCCCCAGGCGGGATTCGAACCCGCATTCCCAGTAAGCGAGCGGCCGTAGACCGACGCCTTAGACCGCGCGGCCACTGGGATCGGCTTCACATTATGTACCTTTAAATGATACGGTAATTAGTGAACAGTGAACGGCAAAGAGTGTAGAAGACAAAGGTCGTTACCTGATTTGTGACACTATTCAGTAGAGAAATTGAGGAAAACCATGATAATGTCAGTCAGACTAGCCGGTAACCGGGCTCACATGTCAAACGGGCCTGCCCAATACGAAGCAGGAGTGCCAACTTTCCGAAGGCAACTTTCGGTGTAACATAAAACATAAGTAGTCGCCATGTTGTATTTTCCATTGTGGTAGAAGTGAAAGGTTTGAAATTCATGAGACATTAGCGCTACGTGTTAAATTATAGTACTAACAATATTTATTTCAAAAGTTGTGAGATTGGAAGATAATACTAAAATGGTTAATAAACTTACAGGGCGTGGAAATGGATTCAACTTGCTGAAGGTCGAATCTAGTAGCAGTCTTACATATTTTGATTTCTTTAACGACGCCTTCAGTAGCTCAGATTACACAGTGTCCAGTCACAGGAAGAACCGTGAATAATGGATGGGAAACGATGTGCAAGGAAGCGGTCGTGGCCTACTTTAATGTACTGCCCCGGCATCTGTCTGGACGGATTGAGAAAGACAGAACACCAACAGGACAGAGATATCAAGCCTTCTAACTAATGCCCACGAAGGAGGTGTTTTTAAATTTGTGGTGCCCATAAATGAATTCACGAACGTACAGTGCACCGAGGTCGGAGTTCAAGTACGAAGCCCGGAACTCTCGGATGTACAGCAGTAGTCTGCTCGAAAGACCGCGATGTTACACGAGTAGCTGTTGTGAACACGGTAATGAAACTTCGGTTCCGTGGGAGAGAAGCTGTCTATCGCCGTTGCAGTCAGTCTGCTGTATCAAACCGCCTGACAGCTCTGTGTGCCACTGTCAGCTTCTGCAACGCACGGCAGCCATATTGTCTCAGAATCTGCAAGCCGCACCGTTTTGCCCACATCGCCCTGTCATAAGAATGTTATTTGTGTCCAGGGGCGCACCTAAAGGGGGGGGGGGGGGGGTAGGCGGGCTGCAGCCCCCCCTGAAACCCCAAAACCGGAATTTAAAAAACACTGATTTTTGTAGATATTATGATATCAAGATAGGGACAGGTGGCGGGCTGTTGTGAGTGCGGTAATGAACCTTCGGGTTCCATAAAACGCGGGGAATTTCTTGACTAGCTGACGACCTGTTAGCTTCACAAGAAGGACTGTGCTACATGGAGTTAGTTAGTTAGTTAGTTAGTTACGATATCAAACGTTTTACGTGATTTCCCCTTCTGCCGAAATCAGCCACTGAAATCAGCTGATGACTGTACATTGGAATTTTGAAAAATAAATTAATAGAATTTAAAAAAAACAATAAGATAGGACACTGTGATTGAGTGACGGAACATGTACACATAGTCAAAATAGTTTCTTCATTTTATGGAACCCGAATGTTCATTACCGCATTCACAAGAGCTCCCCGGTTGTCTCTACCCTGAGTCAGATGAATCTTCGTTCTCCCTATTTCTTTCATATGCATTTTAATATTATCTAGTTCTTCCAAGTTGTCTCTTTACTTCAGTTTTCCTGACCAAAACCCTGCATATATTTCTCTTATCCTCTATACGTGCTACATGTACCGCCCATCTCACCCTGTTCTAGTTCGCCCCAGTAACACGTTACACCACGCCACATAAATAGTGTCGTCATGACGGCGCCTACAATCACTTAGAAGCAGTTAACTGTTGAAACTGAACTCAAAATCTAAGTCCCTCTGTAACTGACAGTCTGTTTGTCCATATTGGCGTGAGCCCCCCTCCCCCCCCCCCGGGACGCTCATGCTTAGACCTTATTAAGTATATACCGTGACCATTACAGTCACAGACGCCTTGGGGCGTCGTCTGTGACGCGGCGAAGGGCAAGTCTTGTGTCATTAGTCTTGATGCTGTTGATATATGCACATTTTGAGGACAATTAAATGAAGAAACGTTGCAGTAAACACAAAATTAAAATTATCTTCTTCCCAACGCCCCCCGAAATACAACGCAGCATTGCCTTGTTTCAACTTTATCATCTGCGCTCCTCACCAAATATTATTGGCGTGATCAAATCAAGAACAATGAGATGGGCAGGGCGTGTGGCACGTACGGGGCACAGGAGAAGTGTATACAGGGTTTAGGTGGGGAGAACTGATGGAAAGATAACACTTGGAAGACCTAGGCGTAGATGGGAGGATAATATGAAAATATATCTTCAAGAAGTGGGATGGGGATGCATGAACTGGATTGATCTGGCTCAGGATAGCCTAGGACTGAGCGTAACTTCAAGCAAACCTAAGTTATAGCTAGGACTAGCCTGGGACTGAACGTAACTTCAAGCAAACCTGAGTTACAGCTAGGACTAGTCTAGGACTGAACGTAACTTCAAGCAAACCTAAGTTATAGCTAGGACTAGCCTAGGACTGAACGTAACTTCAAGCAAACCTGAGTTACAGCTAGGACTAGCCTGGGACTGAACGTTACTTCAAGCAAACCTAAGTTATAGCTAGGACTAGCCTGGGACTGAACGTAACTTCAAGCAAACCTGAGTTACAGCTAGGACTAGCCTAGGACTGAACATAACTTCAAGCAAACCTAAGTTATAGCTAGGACTAGCCTGGGACTGAACGTAACTTCAAGCAAACCTAAGTTATAGCTAGGACTAGCCTGGGACTGAACGTAACTTCAAGCAAACCTAAGTTTATAGCTAGGACTAGCCTGGGACTGAACGTAACTTCAAGCAAACCTGAGTTACAGCTAGGACTAGCCTAGGACTGAACGTAACTTCAAGCAAACCTAAGTTATAGCTAGGACTAGCCTGGGACTGAACGTAACTTCAAGCAAACCTGAGTTACAGCTAGGACTAGCCTAGGACTGAACGTAACTTCAAGCAAACCTGAGTTATAGCTAGGACTAGCCTGGGACTGAACGTAACTTCAAGCAAACCTGAGTTACAGCTAGGACTAGCCTGGGACTGAACGTAACTTCAAGCAAACCTGAGTTACAGCTAGGACTAGCCTAGGACTGAACGTAACTTCAAGCAAACCTGAGTTACAGCTAGGACTAGTCTAGGACTGAACGTAACTTCAAGCAAACCTGAGTTACAGCTAGGACTAGTCTAGGACTGAACGTAACTTCAAGCAAACCTGAGTTAGAGCTAGGACTAGTCTAGGACTGAAACGTAACTTCAAGCAAACCTGAGTTATAGCTAGGACTAGTCTAGGACTGAACGTAACTTCAAGCAAACCTGAGTTAGAGCTAGGACTAGTCTAGGACTGAACGTAACTTCAAACAAACCTGAGTTACAGCTAGGACTAGTCTAGGACTGAACGTAACTTCAAGCAAACCTGAGTTATAGCTAGGACTAGTCTAGGACTGAACGTAACTTCAAGCAAACCTGAGTTACAGCTAGGACTAGTCTAGGACTGAACGTAACTTCAAGCAAACCTGAGTTATAGCTAGGACTAGTCTAGGACTGAACGTAACTTCAAGCAACCTGAGTTACAGCTAGGACTAGTCTAGGACTGAACGTAACTTCAGCAAACCTGAGTTATAGCTAGGACTAGTCTAGGACTGAACGTAACTTCAAGCAAACCTGAGTTACAGCTAGGACTAGTCTAGGACTGAACGTAACTTCAAGCAAACCTGAGTTACAGCTAGGACTAGTCTAGGACTGAACGTAACTTCAAACAAACCTGAGTTACAGCTAGGACTAGTCTAGGACTGAACGTAACTTCAAGCAAACCTGAGTTATAGCTAGGACTAGTCTAGGACTGAACGTAACTTCAAGCAAACCTGAGTTATAGCTAGACTAGTCTAGGACTGAACGTAACTTCAAGCAAACCCGAGTTACAGCTAGGACTAGTCTAGGACTGAACGTAACTTCAAGCAAACCTGAGTTACAGCTAGGACTAGTCTAGGACTGAACGTAACTTCAAACAAACCTGAGTTACAGCTAGGACTAGTCTAGGACTGAACGTAACTTCAAGCAAACCTGAGTTATAGCTAGGACTAGTCTAGGACTGAACGTAACTTCAAGCAAACCTGAGTTACAGCTAGGACTAGTCTAGGACTGAACGTAACTTCAAGCAAACCTGAGTTATAGCTAGGACTAGTCTAGACTGAACGTAACTTCAAGCAAACCTGAGTTACAGCTAGGACTATCTAGGACTGAACGTAACTTCAAGCAAACCTGAGTTATAGCTAGACTAGTCTAGGACTGAACGTAACTTCAAGCAAACCTGAGTTATAGCTAGGACTAGTCTAGGACTGAACGTAACTTCAAGCAACCTGAGTTACAGCTAGGACTAGTCTAGGACTGAACGTAACTTCAAGCAAACCTGAGTTATAGCTAGGACTAGTCTAGGAATGAACGTAACTTCAAGCAAACCTGAGTTACAGCTAGGACTAGTCTAGGACTGAACGTAACTTCAAGCAAACCTGAGTTACAGCTAGGACTAGTCTAGGACTGAATGTAACTTCAAGCAAACCTGAGTTACAGCTAGGACTAGTCTAGGACTGAACGTTACTTCAAGCAAACCTGAGTTATAGCTAGGACTAGTCTAGGACTGAACGTAACTTCAAGCAAACCTGAGTTACAGCTAGGACTAGTCTAGGACTGAACGTAACTTCAAGCAAACCTGAGTTATAGCTAGGACTAGTCTAGGACTGAACGTAACTTCAAGCAAACCTGAGTTACAGCTAGGACTAGTCTAGGACTGAACGTAACTTCAAGCAAACCTGAGTTATAGCTAGGACTAGTCTAGGACTGAACGTAACTTCAAGCAAACTGAGTTACAGCTAGGACTAGTCTAGGACTGAACGTAACTTCAAGCAAACCTGAGTTTAGCTAGGACTAGTCTGGACTGAACGTAACTTCAAGCAAACCTGAGTTATAGCTAGGACTAGTCTAGGACTGAACGTAACTTCAAGCAAACCTGAGTTACAGCTAGGACTAGTCTAGGGACTGAACGTAACTTCAAGCAAACCTGAGTTATAGTAGGACTAGTTAGGACTGAACGTAACTTCAAGCAACCTGAGTTACAGCTAGGACTAGTCTAGGACTGAACGTAACTTCAAGCAAACCTGAGTTACAGCTAGGACTAGTCTAGGACTGAACGTAACTTCAAGCAAACCTGAGTTACAGCTAGGACTAGTCTAGGACTGAATGTAACTTCAAGCAAACCTGAGTTACAGTTAGGACTAGTCTAGGACTGAACGTACTTCAAGCAAACCTGAGTTATAGCTAGGACTAGTCTAGGACTGAACGTAACTTCAAGCAAACCTGAGTTACAGCTATGGCAATATAAGAATTCCGTTCCCAGCTCACAGCGAACAAACTGAGTCTCTAGCATGTGAGGCTGCGTCGCCAGGTAGACGGCAAGTAAGTTCATTCGAATATACTATGAAGGTGACACGTTCCTCGAAACGTCGGGCACCGCCTACCCTAATGACGCAGCGTCAGATTCCAGAATACTGGAATTCCATTTATACCGCTATAAAGTAGAGTTGAAGCTGTCCCTTTTCACGCGATGAAAGTATAGAGGGGGACCGGACGTATAGGTCCACTCATTCTTAATTTCAGCGGTCAGCTTCACGTTCCGGCCGCTTTATCGCCAGGGAAAAGAACCCCGGTACCCATTGAATACGACGCTGGATGGGCCCCAGAGACGGTCTGGACGGTTTTTGGTGAAGAAAAAACCTTTTTCCGCAAACCGTCCAGCCCGCAGCTAGTCGCTTACCGACCGAGCTATCGCAGGCTCTTCATTTACAACGCTCCAAAAAACCTCAAACCCCATCTGCGATACAAAAGCAAGCTGATCGATATAGTGGCTGGGCATTGTAACGATCACACGTGACACAGTATTACATTGTGTGGCTAGAATGCAGAGATTCTGAATGTTATAGCCGGTGGTACGTATATTTACCACTGTATTTGAAAAGGGTTCAGAGTCACACATACGGGCCGCAACTGCCAGCTGACAATAGGCCTACTGTGGGCTGAAGACAAGCCACTTAACAGACATCATTCATCTTCGGATACTTGTACGATAGAATGTCAGATGCAAGGCTCTTGTCGGAATTAATTACGCTATAGACTAAAACAGTTTTTCAGAGGAGATTTATCTTCTGCAATTGCTCGCCATACACGTTCTGAAAATGGCAGCAACCATATCGCTCCAATACATTGCTAACTGTCTACTAAACTACACGGCGTCACGTCCCAGAAGAACTAAAACAGTTTTTCAGAGGAGATTTATCTTCTGCAATTGCTCGCCATACACGTTCTGAAAATGGCAGCAACCATATCGCTCCAATACATTGCTAACTGTCTACTAAACTACACGGCGTCACGTCCCAGAATATGACAATCTGTTGCAAACACGAGATCTGCGCTCTTCCTGGGATATTACGCGGCGTCGAGTGGTAATTGTGTACCGACGTTTCGGGATAACGTATCGGTCCCATCTTCACGGGTAAAGAGTTCGGGGAACTCTTGATCCGTGAAGATGGGACCGATACTTTGTCCCGAAACGTCGGTAAAGTATTACCACTGGCGCGCGTAATATCCCAGAAGAGCGCTATCTCATCAACATCCGGCGAAGTTGAATCAAGTTTTGCATGCGGTATAACCTTGGTTTCTTTCCTTTCCCGCAGAACGTAGTATCTTGGCTGAACTCGTACAACAGCGTTCCTGTAATTACGTTACTTCAGTACAGACGTAGACTAAGATATCTATAAAATTCTGATAATGCATGGAAGTAGTCTTAATACTTATCCTTGCAAGATTACGTATATACTCTATGCTGACAACATAGTCAAGTCTTCTTGAGAGCTACAGTCGTAGTATAATATTCCGCTAGGAAACCCAGTTCATTACTCCATCACCGCAGCTAAAGTCTGATAGTACAAGTTCATGCTGACGAAAGCTCACTGCGTGTTGGTACTTCGTCACTTCCTCGCAGGAAGCCGTAATACAGATCATGGAATGCGACTTAGAGCAATAAGCTTATCTATTTCAATTGTACCTGTTATGCAGTATCGAATTCAATTCTATACTGACTGTCGACAGTAGCTCCTTTTATCTCCTACGCAGCAACGTAATAATTCTATTGCTGTACGCAAGCTCCCTTTTCTTCTCCATCCGCAGCAACGTATAATTCTATGCTGACTGACATAGCCCTTTCTCTCATTCCCGCACACGTATATATCTATGCTGCGCATACTCCCTTATCTTTCCATCCGCGCAACGTAATAATTCTATTGCGAACTGACATAGCTCCACTTTCTTCGTCCACCGCAGCAACGTATAAATCACTGCTGACTGAATAGCTCCTTTTATTTCCCCCGCAGAACCGTGATAATTCTTTGCTAGCTGACATAGCTCCCTTTCTTCTCTCCAGCTAGCAACGTAATGAATCTATGCTGATCTGACATAGCTCCCTTTTCTTCTCCTCCCGCAGCAACGTATATAATTCTATTGCTGACGGACATAGCTCCCTTTTCTTCTCCATCCCGCAGCAACGTATATAATTCTATTGCTGACTGACATAGCTCCCTTTTCTTCTCCATCCCGCAGCAACGTATATAATTCTATTGCTGACGGACATAGCTCCCTTTTCTTCTCCATCCCGCAGCAACGTATATAATTCTATTGCTGACGGACATAGCTCCCTTTTCTTCTCCATCCCGCAGCAACGTATATAATTCTATTGCTGACTGACATAGCTCCCTTTTCTTCTCCATCCCGCAGCAACGTATATAATTCTATTGCTGACTGACATAGCTCCCTTTTCTTCTCCTTCCCGCAGCAACGTATATAATTCTATTGCTGACGACATAGCTCCCTTTTCTTCTCCTTCCCGCAGCAACGTATATAATTCTATTGCTGACTGACATAGCTCCCTTTTCTTCTCCTGTCCCGCAGCAACGTATATAATTCTATTGCTGACTGACATAGCTCCCTTTTCTTCTCCTTCCCGCAGCAACGTATATAATTCTATTGCTGACTGACATAGCTCCCTTTTCTTCTCCTGCCGCAGCAACGTATATAATTCTATTGCTGTCGGACATAGCTCCCTTTTCTTCTCCTTCCCGCAGCAACGTATATAATTCTATTGCTGTCGGACATAGCTCCCTTTTCTTCTCCTTCCCGCAGCAACGTATATAATTCTATTGCTGTCGGACATAGCTCCCTTTTCTTCTCCTTCCCGCAGCAACGTATATAATTCTATTGCTGTCGACATAGCTCCCTTTTCTTCTCCTTCCCGCAGCAACGTATAATTCTATTGCTGCGGACATAGCTCCCTTTTCTTCTCCTCCCGCAGCAACGTATATAATTCTATTGCTGACTGACATAGCTCCCTTTTCTTCTCCTATCCCGCAGCAACGTATATAATTCTATTGCTGACTGACATAGCTCCCTTTTCTTCTCCTTCCCGCAGCAACGTATATAATTCTATTGCTGACTGACATAGCTCCCTTTTCTTCTCCTGCCCGCAGCAACGTATATAATTCTATTGCTGTCTGACATAGCTCCCTTTTCTTCTCCTGCCCGCAGCAACGTATATAATTCTATTGCTGTCGGACATAGCTCCCTTTTCTTCTCCTTCCCGCAGCAACGTATATAATTCTATTGCTGCGGACATAGCTCCCTTTTCTCTCCTCCCGCAGCAACGTATATAATTCTATTGCTGACGGACATAGCTCCCTTTTCTTCTCCTTCCCGCAGCAACGTATATAATTCTATTGCTGACTGACATAGCTCCCTTTTCTTCTCCTTCCCGCAGCAACGTATATAATTCTATTGCTGACTGACATAGCTCCCTTTTCTTCTCCATCCCGCAGCAACGTATATAATTCTATTGCTGACTGACATAGCTCCCTTTTCTTCTCCTGCCCGCAGCAACGTATATAATTCTATTGCTGACTGACATAGCTCCCTTTTCTTCTCCATCCCGCAGCAACGTATATAATTCTATTGCTGACTGACATAGCTCCCTTTTCTTCTCCATCCCGCAGCAACGTATATAATTCTATTGCTGACTGACATAGCTCCCTTTTCTTCTCCTGCCCGCAGCAACGTATATAATTCTATTGCTGACTGACATAGCTCCCTTTTCTTCTCCATCCCGCAGCAACGTATATAATTCTATTGCTGACGGACATAGCTCCCTTTTCTTCTCCTTCCCGCAGCAACGTATATAATTCTATTGCTGACGGACATAGCTCCCTTTTCTTCTCCTTCCCGCAGCAACGTATATAATTCTATTGCTAGTCGGACATAGCTCCCTTTTCTTCTCCTCCCGCAGCAACGTATATAATTATATTGCTGACGGACATAGCTCCCTTTTCTTCTCCTGCCCGCAGCAACGTATATAATTCTATTGCTGACGGACATAGCTCCCTTTTCTTCTCCTGCCCGCAGCAACGTATATAATTCTATTGCTGACGGACATAGCTCCCTTTTCTTCTCCTTCCGCAGCAACGTATATAATTCTATTGCTGACTGACATAGCTCCCTTTTCTTCTCCATCCCGCAGCAACGTATATAATTCTATTGCTGACTGACATAGCTCCCTTTTCTTCTCCATCCCACAGCAACGTATATAATTCTATTGCTGACGGACATAGCTCCCTTTTCTTCTCCTTCCCGCAGTAACGTATATAATTCTATTGCTGACTGACATAGCTCCCTTTTCTTCTCTTTCCCGCAGCAACGTATATAATTCTATTGCTGACTGACATAGCTCCCTTTTCTTCTCTTTCCCGCAGCAACGTATATAATTCTATTGCTGACTGACATAGCTCCCTTTTCTTCTCCTTCCCGCAGCAACGTATATAATTCTATTGCTGACTGACATAGCTCCCTTTTCTTCTCTTTCCCGCAGCGACGTATATAATTCTATTGCTGACTGACGTAACCAGCAAGACGCTCACGTCTGTCTTCCTGTTTGTCTTTTAAGATGGCTGGTTGACTCTCTTCTAGCAATGAATGGCAGAACGTGCTCGGACCCACACACTCCACTTTCTTTGTCCTAATGGAACGCTTTTAGCTACAGTTCGCGTGACTGCAGTGTCTGGACTATTTTTAGCAACACCAGATGCATAATATATTTGGTTTTGTGTAAAGAAGAGTGGCATGCCCCCCCCCTCTAAATTTTCCCAGTGTCTAGGGCCCTAAAACTCAGTCCCAAAATGTATTTTGTGCCTCCTAAGTGCCAGAAAAGGTACCTGAGATAACTAGAATTTGAGACAAGAAATAACTTTAGAAAATGTCTCACAAATTACACACCAACAAAATGCACCATATTTTCACTTCACATTCTTTAACCCCTACATATGTTTCAACCCTTACAAGGCCATCTTCAGGGGGCTCGTAATGTACATTTACTTTACATCCACTGTTTATGTCTGCTATTATGTATATATATATCACATGTAGTTAAGTTTCATTATCATTTATATATTACAGTTATTTACAATTTATGTATTTAAATATATAAAACACAGATTATAAAATCCTTAAATGAGTTGCGTCAATTTTCGTAATAAAATGATAAAATAAAGCTATATGGTTTTTTAGGATGTATCTGCTACCATTAGCTTGTTTTTTTAAATTCTGGCTGTTGGTTCTATATATATACAGGGCATACACAAAATAATGGTGCGGTTTTAATAGTGAACACTATTAAAACCGCACCATTCTTTTGTGTATGCCCTGTATATATACCCCTTTGTTGGTATCTTCACCTTGCCGTGGTAGAGGGGCTTGTGAGTTCCAGTGACCCTGAGAGCTAAGCCGGCGGTAGCATTGCTACCAGTAGGGTCTCCCAAGTCGGACAGATCAAAAGGGTAGGAACCAGACGAAGAGAGATGCCTAGGAGATGGGAAACCGAATAAAAACTCCCCTGATGCCGGAAGCAGCGACATCAGTAGCGACATGAAGCACAGAGCAAATGATGCTCGAGATGGTTCATGATCGTGTAACAACAGGCGTGACCAGAGTGGTCTGAACGGCTGCTGTACTGCGATGTGGAAAGCAAATGGAAAAACTACCACATTATTACTTTTCCTGGATAGTCTCTTCCAGAAACAGAGACAAATGCCAAATGCGAGATGCTTCCTCTGGAGACAAAACATTCCGGAGGTAAACTACTCCCCCATTCGGATCTCCGGGGGGGAGTGTTTCTAGGGGAGACACCACGCGGTAATGACTACAGACAAAAGCAGAAGACACAGAATGAACATAACAGCTTCAAGATAGGCACTTGGAACGTAAGGACCTTGAATCAAGGAGGAAAACTCGAAAATTTGAAGAAAGAGATGCAGAAGAACGCAGTGTCTGTGCTAGGTGTTAGTGAAGTGCGGTGGAAGGGTCAAGGTGAAATAAAAAGTGGTGATTATACAGTGTATTATTGTGGGGGTGACAGTGCTGAAAGTGGTGATTATACAGTGTATTATTGTGGGGGTGACAGTGCTGAAAGAGGCGTAGCAATAGTAGTGCATAAAAGCGTAGTGAAAAGTGTTGTTAAGAAGAGTGTGTATAGTGACAGAATCATTGCTATTAAATTGCAGGCAGAACCGGTAAGTATTTTGATAGTGCAAGTGTATATGCCAACATCGGACTATGAAGATGACGAAGTGGAAGAGTTGTATGATATAATTGAAGAAATTCTTGAAGAGGATGGAAAGGGTGCGACAAACACGATTATAATGGGAGATTGGAACAGTGTGGTTGGAGATAAAGCACAGCACAACACTGTTGGACCATATGGACTGGGAAGGAGGAATCAGAGAGGTCAAATGATTATTGACTTCTGTGACAGAAATGGACATGTTATAACAAACACATGGTTCAAAAAACCTAAAAGAAGATTGTACACGTGGAAATCACCAGGAGATAGGAATCGATATCAGCTGGACTATGTACTAGTGAAACAGCGATTCAGGAACAGTGTGAAGGATGTGCAGACACTGCCTGGAGCAGATATTGACTCTGACCACAATTTACTGGTTGCAAAGATCTGCACCAGATTGAAGAAGATCATGAGGTTCCACAAGAGAAAACCAAGATGGGATTTGGAGAAGCTATATGCTCAACGACAGGTAGTACACGATAGACTAGAAGAACAGCTTGGTGCAATAAAATGTGAAAGTGGGAATGTGGAAGTGCAGTGGAACAATATCAAGAAATGTGTATTAGATACTATGAGTGGTTTGGTTGGAAAAGTCGAGAGGAGAGCAAGAAAGCCATGGATTACACAGGAGATGATCAGTAAAATGGATGAACGAAGGAAATGGAAGAATGTCAAAAATGAAGAAGGAAGGAAGAACTACAGAAGACTGAGGAACGAATTGAAAAGAGCCACGGACAACGCCAAGAAGGAATATCTGGAGAGCATATGCGACGAGATCATAGAATTTCAAAGAATAGGACGTTATGATTTAATGTACATGAAGACAAAGGAACTAGGTTGGAAAGAAAACCATGGGATTCAAAACATTGGCATCGAAGACTCTCAAGGCAATATAATAATAAATCAGAGACGAGTATTGCAAATTTGGGAGAATTATATCACAGAGCTCTACGATCGAGCTAATCGACCAGAACATCTAGACGTCGAACCTGAAGATGAAGTAGATGAAGACGAGAAAGGCCCTTATATTTTGCAAAGTGAAGTGGAAAAAGCTATCAAGGAGATGAGGGATAAGAAGGCTACAGGAGATGATGATGTACCTGGGGATGTACTCAAATTGTTGGGAGAAGGTGGTCTAAGGCTAATGACACAAATGATCAACAGCATGTATGTAACTGGAGAATGGCCCAGAGATTTTATTGAAGTTACAATGATTGCCTTAAAGAAGAAGCCCAAAGCTACAAAATGCAGCGACCATCGCACAATCAGCATCATCGCACATGCAGCAAAGATAGTAGCGAGGATACTTAGAAGAAGAATTGAGAGGAAAATTGAAGATGCACTTGGAGAAGATCAGTTTGGATTTAGAAGAGGAAAAGGAACTAGGGATGCAATTGGGATGCTGAGAATAATATCAGAACGAACCTTGGTCATAGATGAGGAATTGTGTGCTTGCTTCATAGACTGGCAGAAGGCATTTGACCGTGTCAACTGGACCAAATTAATGCAAATCCTAAAAGGAATTGGGATAGACTGGCGCGAAAGAAGATTAGTCAGCAAATTGTACATGGAACAAAGTGTCAAAATACGACTGGACCAAGGGGAGACGAGAAGTGTGAAGATTGGAAGAGGAGTTAGACAAGGTTGCTGTTTGTCACCGATTCTGTTCAACTTATACAGCGAGTACCTTACCAAGGAAGCTCTTGAAGGGTTTGGAGACTTCAAAATAGGAGGACAAGTAATTCGCATTGTGAAATATGCAGATGACCTTGTGCTACTGGCTAGGGAAGAAAACGTGCTACAGGGCATGATTGAAAGACTAAGTGAAATTGGAAGACGCTATGGAATGGAAATGAATGTGGGAAAAACTAAAGTAATGAAAATCTCAAGGCAACCATCCCCAATGAAAATTATGATAGATCAAAAACAATTGGAGAATGTGGAATATTTCAATTATTTGGGTAGCATGATAACAAGTGATGCAAGGTGTACACGTGAAATTAAATCCAGAATTGCCATGGCAAAAACAGCATGCAACAAGAAGAAAAATCTTTTCACCAGCAAACTGGAATTAAATTTAAGGAAGAAACTAGTAAAGTGCTACATTTGGAGCATAGCTTTGTATGGTGCTGAAACGTGGACACTTCGGAAAGTAGATCAGAAGTATCTGGAAAGTTTTGAAATGTGGTGCTGGAGAAGAATGGAGAAGATCAGTTGGACCGATCGTGTGAGAAATGAAGAAGTATTACACAGAGTCAAGGAGGAGAGGAATATCGTACATACAATAAAAAGAAGAAAGGCTAACTGGATTGGTCACATCTTGCGTAGAAACTGCCTTCTGAAACGTGTGATTGAAGGGAAGTTAGAGGGAAGGATAGAAATGACGGGACGACGAGGGAGAAGACGTAAGCAGCTACTGGATGACCTTAAGGAAAAGAAAAGATACTGGAAATTGAAAGAGGAAGCACTAGATCGCACCCTGTGGAGAACTCGCTTTGGAAGAGGCTACGGACCTGTCGTAAGACAGACTACAGAATGAATGTATATATAGGTCATCAGTTAAGTAAATCAGGTCCTGTGAAACAATGATCAGATATCAGCATTGTAGTTGTATTGTATTATTATTTTTTGTATATGAAGTGTATGCAAAGTTTGTAAGTTATCAATTTGAGTAGAATGACATACTTGTTTGTGTTGTAAGTGTGAAAGGCTGAAACGCGTGTAGGGGTTGAGGAATATAAAGTGAAAATATGGTGCATTTTGTTGGTGTGTGATTTGTGATTTGTTAAACAATGCACGGTGAAGATAATATAACATTTATTAAATGTGTTTGCATTCTGTAAATTTTGTAACCCAACAGACAAGTTTGATGGGGATGGAAACTGAACTGCCCTAATAACATGTAAGTCTATTGTTCGACTTTCGTACACGTTTCCAGGAACGAATTACGTACGAAAGTCGAACACTGTATGTACGTATGTGGCTCACGTGTTATCACTTTGCTTTAAAGGGTCAATACTTTGCGGTTTGAACCACGACATTAGAAACTCAGACCCACATTACACCGCATTTCGGCAGTCTGCTTCTAATTCCAGTCTTAGTTTGTATGTGGTTACAAATGGCGGCGCGTATTGTTTTGAAAATGTAGCAGTAACCAATCGTAACAAGGACAGATAAGCTACGCAGGTTCTGATAACGTCAGGTGTCAGTAACTATGTGAATTGACAGCTGGCTGACAGCACTGTTCTGGAATTCAACCAAATCTCTAACAGGTCGGACTGAGATAGCGCTGTCAGTGTTATACACACTGTAGCGTGTTTACTTTTAACACTCTGAAAGCTGAAAACCGTCCAAATTATACTTCAAATGCTTTCTTAGGCGCGGTCGCAAATTGCGAAAAACGCTATAAGGTTCGTCATGTCTGTCTGTCTCGTCCGCATGGACAATCGACTTCGACTGGACGGATTCTTCATGAAATTTGATATTGAACATTTTTCGAAAATCTGTCCAGAAATTCAAGTTTCATTAAAATCTGACAGGAAAGTGTGTAAGTGTGGTTGGGGGATTAGAGCTGGGTGCTTCGAATGAGGAAAGTTTCTGAAAGCAAGCAAAAAATTTGGTGTTTTTTTTACATATAGCAGAAACTCGATTATCCGAAATAAATGGGGCGGACCCGATTTCGGATAAGCAATATTTCGGATAATTCGGAAACTTCGGCTTGACGTGACAAGGTGCAATAAAATAAAATTTCCTCAGAAACACGTCTTATGTTAATAAAATTTATGGCACAATAAAACGTTTACGTAAAAAATAATGTTACAAGTTACGTATTTACGTACATACACATACAAATTTATACGAAAGAAAAATCGATACTTTTGGTTTGAACTTTTTTTTCACAACTTTTTTTGGCTGCAATGTGCTCCACTCGGCATTTTAGACCAATGTTCATTCGAGTTTCGATTTCGTTCTTACCCAATCTGATCGTTGATATGCCAACACGAAATCCACGTACATTTCGCAACATCTCGCCACTTTTAATTCGTCTCACAACCTCCAATTTCCGTTCAGTTGTCATCACAACACATTCCGCAACATCTCGCCACTTTCAATTTGTCTCACAACCTCCAATTTTCCGTTCAGTTGTCATCACAACACATTTCGCAACATCTCTTTGTGTTTCAACTTGAATCGACTCAATTTCATCTTGTATGTTCAACATCGAATCACTTTATTCATCTTTCTTCTTGACCACATGATCCCATTCGACCAATCGTCAGTGTTCACTGAATTCTAATCTACAACTATTGTTCGTGTCATAATGAATGCCACTTTCATCTCCACTCATCGTTCGTGTATCACACCCTCGAACACCCTATTTCAAATCTTCGTCGTGCAAACACTTGCACTCTCCTCATGTCACAATTGTAGTTAAATTCGAATTCATCAATTCTAATCATTTGTTGTTAAAAGTTCGCAATTTTTTTACAACTCATTCGTCAGTTACAATCGAAATTCGCCGCTAGTCATTTTCAGAAACTTATTATTTTCATCATTTTCAACACTTATAAGATTTTACTTCATTGTGTTAGCTTAACTTCCATGTTTTCACTGTGTAACACACTCGACTCCGCATTTCATGCTACTCAATTGTTGTGTAACATTGCCGTACAAACCCTCGTTCAGTACAAAGCTCTTATTCGTTAACTATTTTGCATGTCTCAACACGTTGAATCGCTTTCATTCGTTAAACTCAATTCGTTCAGTTCTACAAAATCGCAATTCCATTTTTGTCCAACCATTTCGTCATTCTCCTGAACTTCGCACTTTCATTTCAAATTGTAGTTTAAATTCGAAATTCCTTAATTCAACCTCCATTGTGTTCATACTGAATCATTTAATGCTCAAAATTCGTTCATTTCATCAACATGACATCGATTAATGTCTAACCCATTGTTCGTTAAATTCGCAACATGCTTTATCGTACAACTCAATTCGTAGTTGTTCAACATCAATCTCAATTGTCTAAATCATTTGTAGTTTCATCAAACACTTCGAACTCCACTTTCATGTTCAACCATTTTGTTCGTGTTCACAACGTTCGCATTGCTTCAATTCCACCTATTGTATTGTTACAAGCGCAATTGATTTCAATTTGCCAACTCAATCGTTCGTGTCTACAACCTCGAAATCTCCATTAATTCTTCACACCTATCGTTCAGTTCACACACTTGAAACTGCATTTATGCACACTCTTCGTTAGTTTACACAACATTCGCAAATCTCCCAAATTGTCTCAAATCCTTTCTTATGCTCACAATCGAACCACTTAATTGTCACACCTCCAATTCGTTCAGTTTCATCACAAATTGAAATTGCATTTATTGTCCAAACTCATTTCGTTCATTATCACAACACTTGAACTCTCATTAATGTCTCACAACTATTGTTCAGTGTCATCACATTCGAACATCTCGCATTATGTCCAATCAATTTCGTCGTTTCATCAAACATTCGCAAATTCCACTTCATTGTCTAATCATTTCGTCAGTTGTCATCAAATTCGCAACATTCGATTTCAATTGTTAAACCTCATTTCATTGTCATCAATTCGCTTGCACTTTTTTCACACTTTGTCAGTTGTCTCACATCGATCTCGCACTTCAATGTTCAAACAATTCGTTCAGCAACAACATCGACTCTCGCCATTTCATTGCACACCTCATCGTTCAGTTGTCACAAACATGCACATCCGCATTCATTCGTCTCACAATCATTCGTTCGTTGTCATCACAACACTCGCATCTCACTTTCAATTTGTTCAACTCATTTCGTCAGTTGTATCACAACACTTGCACATTCGCACTTCAATTCGTTCACAACCTCAATTTCGTTCAGTTGTCATCACAACACATTTCGCACATTCCATTTCTCAACTCAATTTGTTCAGTTGTCCACACCTCGAATCCGCATTATGTTACACTCATCGTCGTGTCATAACACTCGCATCCATTAATTTACATCATTTTCAGTTCACAAGTCTGCACACTCGCACTTTCAATTTCACACCTCAATTTCCGTCATGATCAACTTGCACATCCCTTATTTGCCACTCATCGTAGTTCCACAATCGAACATCTTACGTCAAACCTCATTGTTTCATCAATCGCAAATCTCGCTTTCATGTCTCCAACTCAATTTCCGTCAGTTACAAACCACATCGCAACTCCAATTCTTCGTTCTACAATCATCTCAATTCTCACAACTCATCGTCATTTCTCAACATCGAACTCCTTCATGTCAAACCAATTTCGTCATGTTACAATCGAACATCCCATTATCTTCAAACCATTCTCATTCTCCAATCGACTTCGCCACTTATGCCAACTCCATTGTCAGTGTCACACAACATCGACATCTCCTTATTTTCAACCCAATCGTCAGTTCATCACAACCTCGCAAATCTCGCACTTCATGTCACACTCATTTCGTCAGTGTCATCACATCGAACATTCCATTTATGTCCACACCATCTAGTTGTCACACAACTGCAATCTCGCCCTTCAATGTCCACTCCAATCGTGTGTCATCACACATCGCACATTCGCCATCATTTCACACCCCATTTCGTTCATTTCATCACAACTCCAACTTCCCCTTGTTGCCCTTTCAATACCTTCAACCCAATCTCCCTCTTTTTCTCACAACCATTCCCAACATCTTCGCACTACAATTTGTCCACAATCTCCCATTTCATTTGTTCACACAACCAATTCTTCAGCATCTCACCACATTTCCAATTTCTCCAACACTTTCCAATTTCCTCATTCAATTCCAACTTTTCGCTTGACATCCACAGTGTCAATCTCTCCACACTCCAATTTCCAGTTGTAAACAACCATTCCGTCATTCTCGCCACTTATTTCCACAACCTCCCATCTTTCAATTGTTCACAACCATTTCTTTCGCTACATCCCCATTTTGCGCAAACCGCCATTTCCTCAGACTCATTCCTTCAATTGCAACACTACACTTTCTTTGCACATCCCTCAATTTCCCCCCAGTTCAGATTTCTCACAACGTTTCCAAACATTCTCGCCACTTTCAATTTGTCTCACAACTCAATTTCTGTTCAGTTGTCATCACAACACGTCTCGCAACATCTCGCCACTTCATTTCGTCTCACAACCTCCAATTTCCGTTCAGTTGTCATCACAACACGTTTCGCAACATCTCCCACTTTCAATTCGTCTCACAACCTCCAATTTCCGTTAAGTTGTCATCACACACATTCGCAACATCTCGCCACTTTCAATTCGTCTCACAACCTCCAATTTCTGTTCAGTTGTCATCACAACACGTCTCGCAACATCTCGCCACTTTCAATTTGTCTCACAACCTCCAATTTCCGTTCAGATTCATCACAACACATTCCGCAACATCTCGCCACTTTCAATTCGTCTCACAACCTCCAATTTCTGTTCATTGTCTCACAACACGTTCGCAATCTCGCCACTTTCAATTCTCTCACACCTCCAATTTCCGTTCAGTTCATCATACACGTTTCGCAACATCTCGCACTTTCAATTTGTCTCACAACCTCCAATTTCCGTTCAGTTGTCATCACAACACATTTCGCAACATCTCCCATTTTTAATTCGTCTCACAACCTCCAATTTCTGTTCAGTTGTCATCACAACACGTCTCGCAAACATCTCGCCACTTTCAATTCGTCTCACAACCTCCAATTTCCGTCAGCTGTCATCACAACACATTTCGCAACATTCGCCACTTTCAATTCGTTCACAAACCTCCAATTTCCGTTTCAGTTGTCATCAACACGTCTCGCAACATCTCGCCACTTTCAATTCGTCTCACAACCTCCATATTTTCGTTCAGTTTGTCATCACAACACATTTCGCAACATCTCGCCACTTTCAATTCGTCTCACAACCTCCAATTTCCGTTCAGTTGTCATCACAACACATTTCGCACTTTCTCGCCACTTTCAATTCGTCTCACAACCTCCAATTCCGTTCAGTTGTCATCACAACAATTTCGAACATCTCACCACTTTCAATCCGTCTCACAGCTCCAATTTCGTTCAGTTGTCATCACAACACATTTCGCAACATCTCACCACTTTCAATCCGTCTCACAACCTCCAATTTCCGTTCAGTTGTCATCACAACACATTTCGCAACATCTCGCACTTCAATTCGTCTCACAACCTCCAATTTCGTTCAGTTGTCTTTTCACAACACATTTCGCAACATCTCGCCATTTTCAAATTCGTTCTCACAACCTCCAATTTTGTTCAGTTGTCATCACAACACGTCTCGCAACATCTCGCCACTTTCAATTTGTCTCACAACCTCCAATTTCCGTTCAGTTGTCATCACAACACATTTCGCAACATCTCGCCACTTTCAATTTGTCTCACAACCTCCAATTTCCGTTCAGTTGTCATCACAACACATTCCGCAACATCTCGCCACTTTCAATTCGTCTCACAACCTCCAATTTCTGTTCAGTTGTCATCACAACACATTTCGCAACATCTCGCCACTTTCAATTGGTCTCACAACCTCCAATTTCCGTTCAGTTTTCATCACAACACATTCCGCAACATCTCGCCACTTTCAATTCGTCTCACAACCTCCAATTTCTGTTCAGTTGTCATCACAACACGTCTCGCAACATCTCGCCACTTTCAATTCGTCTCACAACCTCCAATTTCCGTTCAGTTGTCATCACAACACGTTCCGCAACATCTCGCCACTTTCAATTTGTCTCACAATCTCCAATTTCTGTTCAGTTGTCATCACAACACGTCTCGCAACATCTCGCCACTTTCAATTCCTCTCACAACCTCCAATTTCCGTTCAGTTGTCATCACAACACGTTTCGCAACATCTCGCCACTTTCAATTTGCCCCACAACCTCCAATTTCCGTTCAGTTGTCATCACAACACATTTCGCAACATCTCCCCATTTTTAATTCGTCTCACAACCTCCAATTTCCGTTCAGTTGTCATCACAACACATTCCGCAACATCTCGCCACTTTCAATTCGTTTCACAACCTCCAATTTCTGTTCAGTTGTCATCACAACACGTCTCGCAACATCTCGCCACTTTCAATTCGTCTCACAACCTCCAATTTCCGTTCAGTTGTCATCACAACACGTTTCGCAACATCTCGCCACTTTCAATTTGTCTCACAACCTCCAATTTCTGTTCAGTTGTCATCACAACACGTCTCGCAACATCTCGCCACTTTCAATTCGTCTCACAACCTCCAATTTCCGTTCAGTTGTCATCACAACACGTTTCGCAACATCTCCCCACTTTCAATTCGTCTCACAACCTCCAATTTCCGTTCAGTTGTCATCACAACACATTCCGCAACATCTCGCCACTTTCAATTCGTCTCACAACCTCCAATTTCTGTTCAGTTGTCATCACAACACGTCTCGCAACATCTCGCCACTTTCAATTCGTCTCACAACCTCCACTTTCCGTTCAGTTGTCATCACAACATATTCCGCAACATCTCGCCACTTTCAATTCGTCTCATAACCTCCAATTTCTGTTCAGCTGTCATCACAACACGTCTCGCAACATCTCGCCACTTTCAATTCGTCTCACAACCTCCAATTTCCGTTCAGTTGTCATCACAACACATTTCGCAACATCTCGCCACTTTCAATTCGTCTCACAAACTCCAATTTCCGTTCAGTTGTCATCACAACACATTCCGCAACATCTCGCCACTTTCAATTCGTCTCACAACCTCCAATTTCTGTTCAGTTGTCATCACAACACGTCTCGCAACATCTCGCCACTTTCAATTCGTCTCACAACCTCCAATTTCCGTTCAGTTGTCATCACAACACGTTTCGCAACATCTCGCCACTTTCAATTTGTCTCACAACCTCCAATTTCTGTTCAGTTGTCATCACAACACGTCTCGAAACATCTCGCCACTTTCAATTCGTCTCACAACCTCCAATTTCCGTTCAGTTGTCATCACAACACGTTTCGCAACATCTCGCCACTTTCAATTTTTCTCACAACCTCCAATTTCCGTTCAGTTGTCATCACAACACATTTCGCAACATCTCCCCATTTTTAATTCGTCTCACAACCTCCAATTTCCGTTCAGTTGTCATCACAACACATTCCGCAACATCTCGCCACTTTCAATTCGTCTTACAACCTCCAATTTCTGTTCAGTTGTCATCACAACACGTCTCGCAACATCTCGCCACTTTCAATTCGTCTCACAACCTCCAATTTCCGTTCAGTTGTCATCACAACACGTTTCGCAATATCTCGCCACTTTCAATTTGTCTCACAACCTCCAATTTCTGTTCAGTTGTCATCACAACACGTCTCGCAACATCTCGCCACTTTCAATTCGTCTCACAACCTCCAATTTCCGTTCAGTTGTCATCACAACACGTTTCGCAACATCTCCCCACTTTCAATTCGTCTCACAACCTCCAATTTCCATTCAGTTGTCATCACAACACATTCCGCAACATCTCGCCACTTTCAATTCGTCTCACAACCTCCAATTTCTGTTCAGTTGTCATCACAACACGTCTCGCAACATCTCGCCACTTTCAATTCGTCTCACAACCTCCAATTTCCGTTCAGTTGTCATCACAACACATTCCGCAACATCTCGCCACTTTCAATTCGTCTCACAACCTCCAATTTCTGTTCAGTTGTCATCACAACACGTCTCGCAACATCTCGCCACTTTCAATTCGTCTCACAACCTCCAATTTCCGTTCAGTTGTCATCACAACACGTTTCGCAACATCTCGCCACTTTCAATTTGTCTCACAACCTCCAATTTCCGTTCAGTTGTCATCACAACACATTTCGCAACATCTCCCCATTTTTAATTCGTCTCACATCCTCCAATTTCTGTTCAGTTGTCATCACAACACGTCTCGCAACATCTCGCCACTTTCAATTTGTCTCACAACCTCCAATTTCCGTTCAGTTATCATCACAACACATTTCGCAACATCTCGCCACTTTCAATTTGTCTCACAACCTCCAATTTCCGTTCAGTTCTCATCACAACACGTCTCGCAACATCTCGCCACTTTCAATTTTTCTCACAACCTCCAATTTCCGTTCAGTTGAAAGTGGCGAGATGTTGCGAAATGTGTTGTGACGACAACTGAACGGAAATTGGAGGTTGTGAGACGAATTGAAAGTGGCGAGATGTTGCGAAATGTGTTGTGATGACAACTGAACGGAAATTGGAGGTTGTGAGACGAATTGACAGTGGCGAGATGTTGCGAAATGTGTTGTGATGACAACTGAACGGAAATTGGAGGTTGTGAGACAATTGAAAGTGGTGAGATGTTGCGAGACGTGTTGTGATGACAACTGAACAGAAATTGGAGGTTGTGAGACGAATTGAAAGTGGCGAGATGTTGCGAAATGTGTTGTGATGACAACTGAACGGAAATTGGAGGTTGTGAGACTAATTGAAAGTGGCGAGATGTTGCGAAATGTGTTGTGATGACAACTGAACGGAAATTGGGGGTTGTGAGACGGATTGAAAGTGGTGAGATGTTGCGAAATGTGTTGTGATGACAACTGAACGGAAATTGGAGGTTGTGAGACAAATTGAAAGTGGCGAGATGTTGCGAGACGTGTTGTGATGACAACTGAACAGAAATTGGAGGTTGTGAGACGAATTGAATGTGGCGAGATGTTGCGAAATGTGTTGTGATGACAACTGAACAGAAATTGGAGGTTGTGAGACGAATTGAAAGTGGCGAGATGTTGCGAAATGTGTTGTGATGACAACTGAACGGAAATTGGAGGTTGTGAGACAACCCCCAATTTCCGTTCAGTTGTCATCACAACACGTTTCGTCCAGCCGACACTGTTTGCAATCACCGTCACACGAAATGTTAAAACTGCACTGTAAGAAGCAGCGGGCAGTTCTGGGAATCGCAGCGCCTGACAGGCGTTTCGGTTAACCCAAGTTTAGGTTAAGCGAATTTCGGATAACCGAGGTTTTACTGTAGTTGGTGTGGCGGACAGCCGGACGGTTATAGCTTTTTGGTATACATGGTATATTGAGTTGCTTGAAAGCAAGTAGGAATGTAGTGACTTGTGGAGATATTGTGGGGGTTAGTAGCGTATGTTGAAGTGGTAATCAGAAGAAGGTTGTGGTGGTCGCAGTAGTTACAAAAGAGATAGGGGGGGGGCGTGCAGGGGGGGGGGCGGCAAGGTAAATAACGTGGACAGTTTTTGGAAGTAAATCAGCCCCAATGTTCGTAGCCATATAAGTTGAATTTTATGATGTGGTTACAACAAGAAGTGACAGGGTTGTGTACCGGCTTGCAAAAAGAATGACGTTAAATACACGCGAAAATTTTGGCTGCATCAATGTTTTATATGCGCAAATTTAAACAGTAAAGAGATGTATTGTAATTGTTGTTATAATTAAGATAAAATGACTCTGTAATTTTTGTAACCTTTACACGATACAGAAAGACAGACAATGTAAACGAATTCTCACGATGAAGCTAACAATTTGAGCCCAACATATCAGATCCAGAAGGCAGTACGACGCGTGTACTTCTTCAGTTTTAGATCGGTGTACATTAGCTATTAAATAGACCGATGCCGGTGGCCGTGCGGTCCAAGGCGTAGGTCTGCGGCTGCTTGATTGCTGGGATCGCGGGTTCGAATCCCGCTAAGGACACGGATACCCGTCTCTTGTGTTTGTCTTGTAGGTAGCGGCCTTTGGGACGAGCTAATCACTAGTCCAGAGGAG
This sequence comes from Reticulitermes speratus, assembly GCA_021186555.1. Classification (NCBI taxonomy): domain Eukaryota; kingdom Metazoa; phylum Arthropoda; class Insecta; order Blattodea; family Rhinotermitidae; genus Reticulitermes; species Reticulitermes speratus. The sequence goes on along the minus strand of JAJKFL010000042.1, from coordinate 49,574,780 downwards.
ACCTACCGGTTTTGTGTGTGTGTGTGTGTGTGTCTAATTGTGTGTGATGTAGAAATATCAACAACGAGGCGAGAGTTGGGATTTCGCGCCGCAGAAAAAATGTACCACATGGAGTGGACAAACTTGAAATTTTGTTAGTAATGTTAATAAAACAGAATATAGGAGAACAGGGAACGTGATTAGAAACACACGATACGAAGTGTGATAGGGAGATCAGTGATTATGTTAAAAGTTTGGTGACAAAGATATCTGGACTGCAAGGCTTGCAGAAAAACGGACGCAGCTTTCTGTACAGTTCGACTCTACCAAAAAAATATACGATATGAACGACGCACTGCGCCAGAAAAGTATAGGGTTAGAACAATAACTCAGATCAATAACGATAACAAGCACTTCATCAACTACTGTTTTCATAATTCCACCACAAAATTCGTACATATTGTAGCAACAATCTCAACTACAACGAAAACCTCAAACCTCGCTTATTTTTTCTGAGATGTTTAATTTACACTATAAATATGTAATTTAAGGCTTCCGCCGTCGTAATGTTGCTCAAAATCTTCTGAGTTGTTACCCGGCGTCATTTTTGGTTATGGTCACACACCAAAAAAATGACGCCGGGTAACACAGAAGATTTTAATACACCAAAATGACGCCGGGTATCACAGAAGATTTTCATATACCAAAAAATGACGACGGGTAACACGGAAGATTTTCATACACCAAAAAAATGGCGCCGGGTAACAGAAGATTTTCATACACCAAAAATAACGACGGGTAACAACAGAAGATTTTCATATACCAAAAAATGACGCCGGGTAACAACCCAGAAGATTTTAAGCAATATACTATAAATGTTCAAATATTCTAATCAGCCATACTGATAGTTTCTATTGCGATACAAACTCCAGTTTCGTGACTTGTCCACTGGGGAGACATACGGGGACACAATTTTCAATTTTGTGACAAACGCGTGGGATGGATTAACGCCAAAGCCTTCTGATTGTACATGTTTGTTGCCGAGGAATTAGCCTTCCCTTAATATGAGGCACAGCGCAGTGAGGAAGCAACTAATTTGCATGCACAGATGTCAGCTGACGTCGGCTTAGTGTCACTGACAGGTCTCCCCGGGGTTCCCGTCATACGTTATCAACACGACACAACACACCCCGAGGGATTCAACGAAAAACGGCTAAAATTATTTCTCTGCAAGCGCATGCAGGTTAATATGCTATCTTAATTTTGAAATCCGACCTAGTTCAGTGGTTGTAGTGACTAGGCTACAGGCCGGGCGACCGGGGAATCGGGGTTCTATTCCAGGTAGGGACAAATTTGAGCAAAGAATAGTGTGTTATTGCAGCGAATATCATTGCACGATATGACCCAAAATCACTGCGCAATATCTGCCAATATCAGTAGACAATACCAACCAAAATTAGTGGACAATATCACTCAATATTACTGGCCAACATCAGTGGACAATATCGGCCATTGTCGGTGGATAATATTATCAAATATCATATCATAATCCCGGTCAATATCATTGCAAAAATATGATTCAAAATCAGTGCGCAATATCGGCTAACATCAGTATTTGCATCCCCACCTCGCTGTCCGTAGAACATGCTAATGAAAACATAGTTATTTAGATTTGACAATGGCTGATTGATTATACGAATATTATGTTGGTCACGGCTCTCACATCGCCCAATGAACAGTACCCATTCAATATTATGTTGGACACTGCCCTCACATTGCCCCATGAACAGTGCCCACTCAATATTACGTTGGACACTTCCCTCACATTGCCCATGAACAGTGCCCACTCAATATTATGTTGGACACTACCCTCACATCGCCCAATGAACAGTTCGCACTCAATATCATGTTGGACACTACCCTCACATTGCCCATGAACAGTTCGCACTCAATATTATGTTGGACACTGCCCTCACATCGCCCAATGAACAGTTCCCTCTCAATATTATGTTGGACACTGCCCTCACATCGCCCAATGAACAGTTCCCACTCAATATTATGTTGAACACTGCCCTCACATCGCCCAATGAACAGTTCCCACTCAATATTATGTTGGACCACTGCCCTCACATCGCCCAATGAACAGTTCCCACTCAATATTATGTTGGACACTACCCTCACATCGCCCAATTAACAGTTCCCACTCAATATTATGTTGGACACTGCCCTCACATCGCCCAATGAACAGTTCCCACTAAATATTATGTTGGACACTACCCTCACATCGCCCAATGAACAGTTCCCACTCAATATTATGTTGGACACTACCCTCACATCGCCCAATGAACAGTTCGCACTCAATATCATGTTGGACACTTCCCTCACATTGCCCAATGAACAGTTCCCACTCAATATTATGTTGGACACTGCCCTCACATCGCCCAATGAACAGTTCCCACTCAATATTATGTTGGAAACTGCCTTCACATCGCCCAATGAACAGTTCCCACTCAATATTATGTTGGACACTGCCCTCACACCGCCCAATGAAGTTCCCACTCAATATTATGTTGGACACTGCCCTCACATCGCCCAATGAACAGTTCCCACTCAATATTATGTTGGACACTACCCTCACATCGCCCAATGAACAGTTCCCACTCAATATTATGTTGGACACTGCCCTCACATCGCCCAATGAACAGTTCCCACTCAATATTATGTTGGACACTGCCCTCACATCGCCCAATGAACAGTTCCCACTCAATATTATGTTGGACACTACCCTCACATCGTCCAATGAACAGTTCCCACTCAATATTATGTTGGACACTGCCCTCACATCGCCCAATGAACAGTTCCCACTCAATATTATGTTGGACACTACCCTCACATCGCCCAATGAACAGTTCGCACTCAATATCATGTTGGACACTACCCTCACATTGTCCAATGAACAGTTTCGCACTCAATATTATGTTGGACACTGCCCTCACATCGCCCAATGAACAGTTCCACTCAATATTATGTTGGACACTGCCCTCACATCGCCCAATGAACAGTTCTCACTCAATATTATGTTGGACACTGCCCTCACACCGCCCAATGAACAGTTCTCACTCAATATTATGTTGGACACTGCCCTCACATTGCCCAATGAACAGTTCCCACTCAATATTATGTTGGACACTACCCTCACATTGCCCAATGAACAGTTCCCACTCAATATTATGTTGGACACTGCCCTCACATCGCCCAATGGACAGTTCCCACTCAATATTATGTTGGACACTGCCCTCACATCGCCCAATGAACAGTTCCCACTCAATATGATGTTGGACACTACCCTCACATCGCACAATGAACACTGACCCACACAATATTATGTTGGACACTGCCCTCACATCGCACAATGAACACTGACCCACACAATATTATGTTGGACACTGCCCTCACATCGCACAATGAACACTGACCCACACAATATTATGTTGGACACTGCCCTCACATCGCACAATGAACACTGACCCACACAATATTATGTTGGACACTGCCCTCACATCGCACAGTGAACACTGACCCACACAATATTATGTTGGACACTTCCCTCACATCGCACAATGAACACTGACCCACACAATATTATGTTGGACACTGCCCTCACATCGCACAATGAACACTGACCCACACAATATTATGTTGGACACTGCCCTCACATCGCACAATGAACACTGACCCACACAATATTATGTTGGACACTGCCCTCACATCGCACAATGAACACTGACCCACACAATATTATGTTGGACACTGCCCTCACATCGCACAGTGAACACTGACCCACACAATATTATGTTGGACACTGCCCTCACATCGCACAATGAACACTGACCCACACAATATTATGTTGGACACTGCCCTCACATCGCACAATGAACAGATCCCACTCAATGTTATGTTGGACACTGCCCTCACATCGCACAATGAACAGTTCCCACTCAATATTATGTTGGACACTGCCCTCACATCGCACAATTAACACTGACCCACACAATATTATGTTGGACACTGCCCTCACATCGCACAATGAACACTGACCCACACAATATTATGTTGGACACTGCCCTCACATCGCACAGTGAACACTGACCCACACAATATTATGTTGGACACTGCCCTCACATCGCACAATGAACACTGACCCACACAATATTATGTTGGACACTGCCCTCACATCGCACAATGAACAGATCCCACTCAATGTTATGTTGGACACTGCCCTCACATCGCACAATGAACAGTTCCCACTCAATATTATGTTGGACACTGCCCTCACATCGCACAATGAACACTGACCCACACAATATTATGTTGGACACTGCCCTCACATCGCACAATGAACAGATCCCACTCAATGTTATGTTGGACACTGCCCTCACATCGCACAATGAACAGTTCCCACTCAATATTATGTTGGACACTGCCCTCACATCGCACAATGAACACTGACCCACACAATATTCTGTACGTCATCTACCAGTAACACACAGCGTCTCCAATACAAGAAAAATCCCTTGGTCCTGTTTACGGAAGAAGTCGCTGTGTTAAAGCAAGTTATATATATATATATATATAGTTACCACTGTGGTTTAAATGGTTAATTCAGCGGCAGTAATTCAACAGAGTACGATCGGGATGAGATGAAGCAGCCGTAGGGGAAGACTGGGCATTTCTGCTCTAAGGTTTTGTTTTCGTACTTAATTACATCCACCATTAAACCAATTCGCGGGATGAAACTAGACGCCGCGAGCTACAGGTAACTAAGTAATTAGTGATGAGGCTGCAGGTGCATATTGGGGTCACGTGAGCAGAAGGCGTCTTGAACATGTGCAGACGGACTGCATTGGCAGCCCGCCGGAGACGTCAGGCCACGGATAACATGTACATCACGGAAATAGGGTGGAGGTCGGCAAAGAATGTAAAAACACGTCATGAGATGTGGGAAGTGACTGGTCAGGTATACGTCCCGGCCGCTTTACCCCCGGGGATAAGATCTCCTGTATCCATGGAAGGAGAGGTTCGGTGGGCCCCAGGAACACATGAGGATGTTTTGGATACGATAAAAATATCTTGCCTCTGCCGAAAATTGAATCCCGGACCGTCCAACCAGTCGGTATGCTCACTATACCCACTGAGCTGCCCCGGGTTATTTATTATTATTATTATTATTATTTATTATTATTATTAGTGGCCGCGCGGTCTAAGGCGTGGGTCTACGGCCGCTCGCTTACTGGGATTGTGGGTTCGAATCCCGCCTAGGGCATGGATGTCTGTCTGTTGTGAGTGTTGTTTTCAGGTAGAGGTCTCTGCGACGGGCTGATCACTAGTCCAGAGGAGTCCTACTGAGTGTTGTGTGTCTAAAAGTGTGATCGTGTAGCCTCGAAAAATGATGAGGCCTAGGCCCCCTAGGGGCTGTCGAGCCATTGGGAAAAAATTATTTATTATTATGGTTCAAAATTTTGCCCTACCCTTTTGGAAAACTGTCGGCCTTCGTGTTCCGAATCGAAATTTCAGATATTTAAACTGTTTCATGTTAACTCAAACCGTCACAACTGTCCTTCCGCTAGATGCACTTCCGCTGCTAATGCCATCAGTAGGATATTTGTGTATTGATGGTAGGTCTGTTTTGGTTAATGACTTTGATTGATGTAAATCATTAACTCGACGCTGTAGTTCGGTCACTGCGACATTTTTAAATTAAGTCATTGTGTTCTGTCAGGTATTGGATTTGTGCCGCAGTACTTGTTTTATATTGTTTTGCTGCATATTTGTTTTGTTTTGTTTATTTAGTGTTTTGTGTTGTGTATTTGTACTGTTTTGTATTTTATTTGTGCTCTTGTGCTGGCTTTGTAATTGGCACTTGTGCTGTTAAGTCTGCACGTTAATAAATATACATTGAATTGTTGTTGTTCAGTTTCCTTCCTATTACACGGTTCGCGAAACTGAGCGCCGTTTTAACACTTGGATGTTACGCTGAGCGCCGTTTTAACACCTGGATGTTACGCTGAGCGCCGTTTTAACACCTGGATGTTACGCTGAGCGCCGTTTTAACACCTGGATGTTACGCTGAGCGCCGTTTTAACACCTGGATGTTACGCTGAGCGCCGTTTTAACACCTGGATGTTACGCTGAGCGCCGTTTTAACACTTGGATGTTACGCTGAGCGCCGTTTTAACATCTGGATGTTACGCTGAGCGCGTTTTAACTGATGTTACGCTGAGCGCCGTTTTAACATCTGGATGTTAGCCTGAGCGCCGTTTTAACATTGGATTTACGCTGAGCGCCGTTTATAACACCTGGATGTTACGCTGAGTGCCGTTTTTAACACCTGGATGTTACGCTGAGCGCCGTTTTAACACTTGGATGTTACGCTGAGCGCCGTTTTAACATCTGTATGTTACTCTGAGCGCCGTTTTAACACTGGATGTTACGCTGAGCGCCGTTTTAACACCTGGATGTTACGCTGAGCGCCGTTTTAACACTGGATGTTACGCTGAGCGCCGTTTTAACACCTGGATGTTACGCTGAGTGCCGTTTTAACACCTGGTGTTACGCTGAGCGCCGTTTTAACACTGGATGTTACGCTGAGCGCCGTTTTAACATCTGGATGTTAGCTGAGCGCCGTTTTAACACCTGGATGTTACGCTGAGCGCCGTTTTAACACCTGGATGTTACGCTGAGCGCCGTTTTAACACCTGGATGTTACGCTGAGCGCCGTTTTAACACCTGGATGTTAGCTGAGCGCCGTTTTAACACCTGGATGTTACGCTGAGCGCCGTTTTAACACCTGGATGTTAGCTGAGCGCCGTTTTAACACCTGGATGTTACGCTGAGCGCCGTTTTAACACCTGGATGTTACGCTGAGGCCGTTTTAACACCTGGTTGTTACGCTGAGCGCCGTTTTAACACCTGGTTGTTACGCTGAGGCCGTTTTAACACCTGGTTGTTAGGCTGAGTGCCGTTTTAACACCTGGTTGTTATGCTGAGCGCCGTTTTAACACCTGGTTGTTAGGCGAGCGCCGTTTTAACACCTGGATGTTACGTGAGCGCGTTTTAACACCTGGTGTTACGCTGAGCGCCATTTTAACACCTGGATGTTACGCTGAGCGCCATTTTAACACCTGGTTGTTAGCTGAGTGCCATTTTAACACCTGGTTGTTTGCTGAGTGCCATTTTAACACCTGGTTGTTATGCTGAGTGCCATTTTAACACCTGGTTGTTATGCTGAGTGCCTTTTAACACCTGGTATTATGCAGAGCGCCGTTTTAACACACTGGATGTTACGCTGAGCGTCTCCTGCATACACAACTCGTATATTTATTCTGTCTGTTGCTTTATTTCCCCATTCAAGCCCTACGTTGCCAAACACTTTCATAAACATCGTACTGTGATTTATTTGTACAAACCGTTTTGTACATACTAATTCCAAATTGATATATAGCCACTTTTTACAAAAAAACTCCACTCCACCAATTTCTTGTTGCTGGACTACTTAAAAACAGCTTGGAAGAGTGTGGACTGAATGCGTCTGGTTCAATACAGGGACGAGTTTTAGGCTTTTGTGGAAGCGGTAATGACAGTTCGGACTGCACAGAAGGAAAATTGAGCGACTGTAACTTCTCAAAATAGACTGCAATGATTGAGCCTCTCAAGAAGAAAAGAACTGAAAATACTTTTCTATCCAGTGTTCCCCGATTTGCGAAACAGCACTGGTTTTTGGAAGGTTCCCACGCTTCGCCCGTTTGTCCTTCTGATAAGAGCAAAGTGTAGATCGAGGATGAATATGGAGCATTGGTGGAATGATACAGACAGTGGGAAACCGAAGTACAAGGAGAGGAAAACCTGTCACAGTGCAACTTTGTCCACCAACAACCTCACAAGGAGTGAAATTGGATCGAGCACGAGCCTACGTGTGAGAGGCTGGCGACTGACCGCCTGAGCCATTGCACGGCGAATTTTAAAGAAGAAAACTAACCTAATTATATGTAAACGTTCAGCCCGTACCGCGCAGTAAACACACTCCGTCTCAGTTATACAAACCAGTCAGTTAATGTTGTACAGTGAAATAATCGCTGTTTGTTCTGAGATCCACACAAAACACATAAATACAGTCCGTACCGCGCAGTAAACACACTCCGTCTCAGTTATACAAACCAGTCAGTTAATGTTGTACAGTGAAATAATCGCTGTTTGTTCTGAGATCCACACAAAACACACAAATACAGTCCGTACCGCGCAGTAAACACACTCCGTCTCAGTTATACAAACCAGTCAGTTAATGTTGTACAGTGAAATAATCGCTGTTTGTTCTGAGATCCACACAAAACACATAAATACAGTCCGTACCGCGCAGTAAACACACTCCGTCTCAGTTATACAAACCAGTCAGTTAATGTTGTACAGTGAAATAATCGCTGTTTGTTCTGAGATCCACACAAAACACATAAATACAGTCCGTACCGCGCAGTAAACACACTCCGTCTCAGTTATACAAACCAGTGAAGTGGCGTACGCATGAAATAACGCGTGTTCTGAAGATAAAATAACCATTATATTAAATTCAGCCGTACCGCGCAGTAAACACACTCCGTCTCAGTTATACAAACCAGTCAGTTAATGTTGTACAGTGAAATAATCGCTGTTTGTTCTGAGATCCACACAAAACACATAAATACAGTCCGTACCGCGCAGTAAACACACTCCGTCTCAGTTATACAAACCAGTCAGTTAATGTTGTACAGTGAAATAATCGCTGTTTGTTCTGAGATCCACACAAAACACATAAATACAGTCCGTACCGCGCAGTAAACACACTCCGTCTCAGTTATACAAACCAGTCAGTTAATGTTGTACAGTGAAATAATCGCTGTTTGTTCTGAGATCCACACAAAACACTAAATACAGTTCGTACCGCGCAGTAAACACACTCCGTCTCAGTTATACAAACCAGTCAGTTAATGTTGTACAGTGAAATAATCGCTGTTTGTTCTGAGATCCACACAAAACACATAAATACAGTCCGTACCGCGCAGTAAACACACTCCGTCTCAGTTATACAAACCAGTCAGTTTAATGTTGTACAGTGAAATAATCGCTGTTTGTTCTGAGATCCACACAAAACACAAAATACAGTCCGTACCGCGCAGTAAACACACTCCGTCTCAGTTATACAAACCAGTCAGTTAATGCTGTACAGTGAAATAATCGCTGTTTGTTCTGAGATCCACACAAAACACATAAATACACTGTGTGGGCAGAAAGTAGTATTGTTGAATGTTAAACCTGGTGGTACATATAGTAACCACTGGGCTTTAGAGGGTTAATTAGGTACAATCGTCAGCATTTCAAGAGTAGTAATGCAGCATTCACAAACAAGTGTCTAAATGCTCAGACCAGTCAGAGCACTTCAAGTCATAAACGCATTGTTCGGTACATTTCAGAGCCGCAAGACCCAACATTTCACCTACGGACAAAACTGTGTAACGCAGCCCGCCACCGTCAAAATGTTGGAAGTTTGGAGGAAGGGCGGGGAAATTGAGGGTGGGGGTAGGTGCAGGGAGGGTCCTCTAGAGCTCAAATGGGTCGATATGTGCAACTTCGAACCCCGGTTAGCTCCCAAGTTTAGGTGTATCTGCCCCCTGGCAGACCCTGGGTATCAAGCACTCAAAAAAAAGTACATGGAGTGTGACCTGTACGCGTCTGTTGAGAGCTTCACAATCCCGGAAGTATTAGCGTAAGGTAAATCTCGCCGAACGAACATAAAAGTCGACGTTTAGACTGCAATATTAAGTGCACTGTACCACCACACTGAGCATTAAACCACACGGCACTTTGCCCACACACTGCACTTATGTGTTTCGTGTATTTCTCGCGGCGGACAGCGAACGTTTCACTGAATATTAAGTGATTGGTGTTTGTAACGCACACCGGGTGTGCTATATTTTAGGTGCTCACAGCGGTGTTGTTGAACATGTGACGCCATGTTGACGGGTAAATAGTGACCTACGTTTCGAAGGACTGTAGTACCTCTGTCTTCAGGATTAAGCAGAAATTTCTTGACCCTAAAGCGGGTTGTGTTTAATGTGAAGCGGAAACTAAATTTTCAAATATAATTCGGACGATCTGATAGCTTTTCACTGCGACTGTTTTCTCTGGATGTTAAGAAACCTCTTTGTGTTTTTTGCTACTAGCGTAAAACTCTTGGAAGTTCAGTATTAAACTGTCTGAAAAAGGTAAAGGTCTCCCTAGAACAGCCATGAAGGCCCAGAGGGGGAGTAGAGGGTATAGCTCTACTCTTTCTTTAACCTCGGCGCTAGATGGGGGTGGGTGGTCAACTCCACGCCCCGGCCGCTTTACCCCCGGAAATGACCCGGTACCCATTGTACAGGAGGCTGGGTGGGCCCCAGGGCCGGTTGGACGAGTGCTGAAAATCTCGCCCCCACCGGGATTCGATCCCCGGACCGTCTGTCGTAGCGATCCTATTGACCTCTGACTGACGTGGTTACATTAATGCTTTAAGAAAATGAACAGGTAATATGTTAACAACGTCGTTCACATTTACACTTTGGGACATCCGAACGACACGTTTGAGCAGAGAAGGAAGGCAAAAACTGAACAGTAACTATTGACACAGTCTGTCTCATCATTTGACCTTCTGCACTGACGTGGTTCACACTAATGCTTAACAAAACTGAACACTAACTATTGACACAGTCTGTCTCATCATTTGACCTTTGCACTGAAGTGGTTCACACTAATGCTTAACAAAACTGAACAGTAACTATTGACACAGTCTGTCTCATCATTTGACCTTCTGCACTGACGTGGTTCACATCTAATGCTTAACAAAACTGAACAGTAACTATTGACACAGTCTGTCTCATCATTTGACCTTCTGCACTGACGTGGTTCACACTAATGCTTAACAAAACTGAACAGTAACTATTGACACAGTCTGTCTCATCATTTGACCTTCTGCACTGACGTGGTTCCACTAATGCTTAACAAAACTGAACAGTAACTATTGACACAGTCTGTCTCATCATTTGACCTTCTGCACTGACGTGGTTCACATTAATGCTTAACAAAACTGAACAGTAAACTATTGACACAGTCTGTCTCATCATTTGACCTTCTGCACTGAAGTGGTTCACACTAATGCTTAACAAAACTGAACACTAACTATTGACACAGTCTGTCTCATCATTTGACCTTCTGCACTGACGTGGTTCACACTAATGCTTAACAAAACTGAACACTAACTATTGACACAGTCTGTCTCATCATTTGACCTTCTGCACTGACGTGGTTCACACTAATGCTTAACAAAACTGAACAGTAACTATTGACACAGTCTGTCTCATCATTTGACCTTCTGCACTGACGTGGTTCACACTAATGCTTAACAAAACTGAACAGTAACTATTGACACAGTCTGTCTCATCATTTGACCTTCTGCACTGACGTGGTTCACATTAATGCTTAACAAAACTGAACAGTAACTATTGACACAGTCTGTCTCATCATTTGACCTTCTGCACTGACGTGGTTCACATAATGCTTAACAAAACTGAACAGTAACTATTGACACAGTCTGTCTCATCATTTGACCTTCTGCACTGACGTGGTTCACATTAATGCTTAACAAAACTGAACAGTAACTATTGACACAGTCTGTCTCATCATTTGACCTTCTGCACTGACGTGGTTCACATTAATGCTTAACAAAACTGAACAGTAACTATTGACACAGTCTGTCTCATCATTTACCTTCTGCACTGACGTGGTTCACATTAATGCTTAACAAAACTGAACAGTAACTATTGACACAGTCTGTCTCATCATTTGACCTTCTGCACTGACGTGGTTCACACTAATGCTTAACAAAACTGAACATAACTATTGACACAGTCTGTCTCATCATTTGACCTTCTGCACTGAAGTGGTTCACACTAATGCTTAACAAAACTGAACAGTAACTATTGACACAGTCTGTCTCATCATTTGACCTTCTGCACTGAAGTGGTTCACATTAATGCTTAACAAAACTGAACAGTAACTATTGACACAGTCTGTCTCATCATTTGACCTTCTGCACTGACGTGGTTCACACTAATGCTTAACAAAACTGAACAGTAACTATTGACACAGTCTGTCTCATCATTTGACCTTCTGCACTGACGTGGTTCACACTAATGCTTAACAAAACTGAACTATAACTATTGACACAGTCTGTCTCATCATTTGACCTTCTGCACTGACGTGGTTCACACTAATGCTTAACAAAACTGAACAGTAACTATTGACACAGTCTGTCTCATCATTTGACCTTCTGCACTGACGTGGTTCACACTAATGCTTAACAAAACTGAACATAACTATTGACACAGTCTGTCTCATCATTTGACCTTCTGCACTGACGTGGTTCACACTAATGCTTAACAAAACTGAACAGTAACTATTGACACAGTCTGTCTCATCATTTGACCTTCTGCACTGACGTGGTTCACACTAATGCTTAACAAAACTGAACAGTAACTATTGACACAGTCTGTCTCATCATTTGACCTTCTGCACTGAAGTGGTTCACACTAATGCTTAACAAAACTGAACAGAAACTATTGACACAGTCTGTCTCATCATTTGACCTTCTGCACTGAAGTGGTTCACACTAATGCTTAACAAAACTGAACAGTAACTATTGACACAGTCTGTCTCATCATTTGACCTTCTGCACTGACGTGGTTCACACTAATGCTTAAC